>CANSZD010003395.1:600000-775000 GCA_947648045.1 Beta corolliflora
AAGTGTTGAGCAAAAAGATGTTCTTATGGGAATTCTGAAGATGCGGCAGGTGGAAAAGCATGAGAAATACCTTGGTATCCCTTCTATTGCGGGAAGATCAAAGAAAATGATTTTTGATTCTCTCCTTGATAGAATTTGGAAGAAACTCCAAGGCTGGAAGGAGAAATTATTATCGAGAGCTGGGAAAGAAGTTCTATTGAAAGCAGTCATTCAAGCAGTCCCTACTTATCTCATGGGAGTTTATAAGTTCCCTGCCATGATCATCCAGAAAATTCAAGCTGCTATGGCACGCTTTTGGTGGGGAAGCTCAGATGCTAAGAGGAAGATTCACTGGAAAAATTGGGAGACTATGTGCACTCTAAAATGCCTCGGAGGCATGGGTTTTAAAGATCTAGCGGTTTTTAACGATGCCCTCCTTGGGCGACAGGCTTGGCGGCTAATTAATGAGCCTTGTTCTCTCTTTGGACGTGTAATGAAGGCCAAGTACTTCCCAACTTGTGACTTTATTGATGCTTCTCTTGGCTACTCTTGTAGCTACTCTTGGAGAAGTATATGGAGTGCAAAAGCTTTGGTGAAAGAAGGCTTGGTTTGGAGGGTGGGCAATGGTTCCGATATCAACATTTGGGAAGCACCATGGATAGTGGATGAAAATGGCAAGTATATTAGCTCTCCTCGCAGGGATGATGTTACTTTAGTGAAGCATCTAATTGATGTGCCTTTTATGGAGTGGCGCTTAGATGTTATTGATGAGTTGTTTAATGAACGTGATAAGAAGTGTATACTTGCTATACCCTTAAGCACTTCCTCTCCTAGTGATGCGTTAACATGGGGGCTATCCAAAGATGGGAATTATTCCGTCAAAACTGCATATATGCTTGGGAAGGGGTGCAACTTGGATAATTTTCACAACGCTTGGGTCGAATTATGGAGTCTTGAGGTAAGTCCAAAAGTTCGACACTTTTTATGGAAATTATGCACTCATACATTGCCTACTCGAGCCCTCTTGCTTCATCGACATCTCATTGATGTCGAGGAGTGTCCTTGGGGTTGTGGCGAGAATGAGTCAGCCCAACATGCTATATTTCAATGCCCACGATTTGAAGAAATTTGGATGGACAGTGGTTGCTCATTGCTGCGTGATGATACAGGGTGTGATTCCATGTGTGATTTGGTTGAGAAATGGAAGCAGTATGATATGAAGTTGAGGGTTAAAGGTGTTTTTCTTATGTGGTGTATTTGGGGAGAGAGAAATAATAAAATCTTCAATGGAAAGTCCACGCCTAACCATGTCTTGCTGGCCAGAGTTGAGAGATTGGCTGAAGAGTATGGAAAGTATTCTAAGAGCGTCTATCATCGCCCCGTAGCTGTTGTCCCTAGTGCCCGTGTTTGGTGCCCTCCACCGCAAGGAAGTTTCAAGATAAATGTGGACGCATCGCTCGAGGTTGAAGGTTGGGTTGGGCTGGGTGTTCTTGCTCGTGATAATCTATGTAACTACATCTATTTGTGTTAATTAATAGCATGTTTAGTAAAAATTAATTTGCCCCTTTTCCTTTTCTCCTCATTCTAACCTCCTAATTTGTCTAATATGCCCTTTTAATTTATTTTCTTCTAAAGTTGAAGAACGCACACACTAATCAAACCTTTTTTTTGGCTTTTAATTTTTTCGCCACCTTTAAAATATGTGTGAAGAAAATAATGTAGCATCAATCACCAAAAGCTTGACAGGAAATTATTTTCAAAATTTCCTCAACTATTTTGTTAAGACTAAAAAGCAAAATCAGATTTAAAAAATATTGAATTATATGAACATACAGAAACATTATCGATTTAAAACTGCAATCCTTTTATCATAACCAAACTGCTTTCAAAGCTAATTTTTATTAAAATGTTCCTCAAAATTCTTCTTATAAAGAATATTATTTTAGTTATGAAGTGAGAATCGAGGTATATAACATTTTTTAAAATGTTGCACTTCTCGATTCTTGTCAACTACTCCAATTTCCCCAATTTCTAAGAATCTTCTATCAATCAATCAAACTTCTATGTCGTGTGCAATAACATTTGTCAACCAAAACAAGCATGAAGGATAATATTATGGCTGTGTGATTCCAGAAACATGGTGGTCATTTCAGGCATTCATATTTCAATAATCATCACGAGAGAATATAATAACACGAAATGGGATTCTCAAATACAATTTTCAATGCAAAGAAATCAGCTGTCAGCTAATTTTTTCAACTCTTACGGCACAGTGATACACATGCATGATGCATGCATTCCTTTTCAAGGTGAACTAAGTCAAACGCTAGTAGGAATAATATGTTTTACCTTTGCTTTATAGTCTAAGGCCCTGTTCTTTTAGACTTATTTTCAGCAAAAATAAGTAAAAATAAGTTCAGTTCAGCAAAAATAAGTTCAGTTCAGCAAAAATAAGTAAAAATAAGTTCGGTTCAAGCAAAAATAAGTTCGGTTCAAAGAAAATAAGTTCAGTATACTATAATGTTGTAATTATTATATTTGTTTTCAATATTACTATTAATATTGTTAATATTATTAATATTATAATAACGATGAATTTGTAATTATTTTTAAATTTTTTATTTTTTTTTTATTTTTTTATATTTTTTTATTTTTTTATATTTTTTTATTTTTATATTTTTTTATATTTTAATATTTTTATATTTTTTTATATTTTTTTATTTTAATATTTTATTTATTTATTTATTATTATTATTATTTATTATTATTATTTATTTATTATTATTTATTATTTACTATTTATTATTTATTATTATTATTATTATTATTATTATTATTTATTATTTATTATTTATTATTTATTATTTATTATTTATTATTTATTATTATTATTTATTTATTATTATTTATTAATTATTATTTATTATTATTATTATTATTATTATTAATATTATTTATTATTTATTATTATTTATTATTATTATTATTATTATTATTATTATTATTATTATTTGTTATTATTATTATTATTATTATTATTATTTATTATTTATTATTTATTATTTATTATTTATTATTTATTATTTATTATTTATTATTTATTATTATTATTATTTATTATTTATTATTTATTATTTATTATTTATTATTATTATTATTTATTATTTATTATTTATTATTTATTATTTATTATTTATTATTTATTATTATTACTTATTTATTATTATTTATTATTTATTATTAGTTATTTATTATTATTTATTATTATTATTATTTATTATTATTATTATTATTATTTGTTATTATTATTATTTATTATTATTATTTATTATTATTATTATTATTTATTATTATTTATTATTATTTATTATTATTATTATTATTATTATTTGTTATTATTATTATTTATTATTATTATTATTATTATTATTATTATTATTTATTTATTTATTATTTATTATTTATTATTATTATTATTATTATTATTATTATTATTTATTATTTATTATTTATTATTTATTATTTATTATTTATTATTTATTATTTATTATTAATATTAATATTATTATTTATTATTTATTATTTATTATTTATTATTATTATTATTTATTATTTATTATTTATTATTTATTATTTATTATTTATTATTTATTATTTATTATTTATTATTTATTATTATTTATTATTAATATTATTTATTATTTATTATTTATTATTATTTATTATTATTATTATTATTATTTATTATTAGTATTATTTATTATTTATTATTTATTATTTATTATTATTATTATTATTATTATTATTTATTATTTATTATTAGTATTATTATTATTTATTATTTATTATTTATTATTTATTATTTATTATTATTATTATTATTATTTATTATTTATTATTTATTATTATTATTATTATTATTTATTATTTATTTTTCTTTAGCAAAAATAAGTTCAGTTCAGCAAAAATAAGTTCGGTTCGGCAAAAATAAGTAAAAATAAGTTCGGTCCAAAGCAAAAATAAGTTCAGTTCAGCAAAAATAAAATAAGTTCAGTTCAGTTCAGCCAAAATAAGTTCAAAAGAACAGGGCCTAATACTCGATGAATCTTAAATATGGAGTATTAGGCTGTTTATGTAAAATCAACCTCAAAATTTTCAATATCCAACATTATTTATATGTAAAGATTTTTTTTTAAAATATGGAGTATAAAAAAGTGTTTGAAATATGTTTTAAAATAAAATTCAATTATTATGTACTATATAGCTAGTGAACATCTAAAATTATACTTACTCAATTCTTCTATTATTGTTGTGTTTTCCTTCTGTGAAAAATTAATATTAGAGGTGATCATGGGACAGGCCGTGGCTGGATTTTGGACAAAAAAAGTAGTTCGTTTTGAGCCAAAGCCTTGAGCAGGCCAAAAAAATCCCGCACTTTCGGGCCGGACCAAACGGGTTTTCCTGGCCATTTCGGGTCGGGTCAAAATTTAGCCTAAATTAGGTTACTCTGCTTTTTTTCCCCCAAAAATGGAGTCGGGCCCGAACCGCGGGCCAAAACTCATGCCCAAACCCCACCCATTTTCGGGTCGCACCAGACCCATTTTGAACACCTCTATTTAATATATACATATCCTCTATTGAAATATCCGAAACTTTCTATTATTTACTTACACTTTGTTCGGATAGCTATGTAGGAGGGAAAAGGAAGGGGAGGGTTAGAGAAGGAAGGGATGGACAAAGAAAAGGAGGGGGAAGATGGAGCTCCACTTTCCCTCTAAATCTCCCCAATTTGAGAGGGATGGTGTTTCTTAAAGAGGGAGGAAAATGGATTTTTCCCTCTCCCTCTCCTTTCTTCCCCCAATATCTTATCCAGATAAGGGAACTTGCTCCCCTCCCTTTCTCTCCATTTCCTCCTACCCAAACAAAGTATTAGTTCTTGTACAATTAATTCTTGTACCCCTCTACAAGAATTATGAATGATGAACATAAAAAAAAATCGTATTTCTTCACTTTCAACCCACAAGATCGATAACAATAAAGAATATATATATGAATTTTAACAAAGAATCGGATTGATTTTCAAGCCAATTGGGCTGGAATTGACGAACACTGTAAAACCAAATTTTGCTCAAATGACATGATTGTCGCCTCAAAAACATAAATCTCTAACATTAGGGGGAAATTCGCCTCTAATGAAATAACAATCGATAACCATGCTATACAACTTATCACTTTAATCTACGTGTCCCAACATATGTTCAAATCTTCTAGGACAAAGGGTATATTTTGTTTATATTATATTGACAATATCTTATATTGATAAAGGCTTGAATTATTCGATAACTAAATTTTGTAATACAATTCTATATTACATCTTTTTAATTTCACTTGACATGAGGTCCACCATATTTTATATTTCATACTTCCTCGCTTTCATTTAATTCCAACACTTCTAGTTTCACGCTTACCAATGCACAATTCACACTATTAATATCTTTACTTATATTTTGGTAAAAATTATATTAATAAAGTACACATTGAAACGGATCCAACAAGCTCCCACATAACTATTTTTTTCCATATATAAAAACATAAAAGCTAGTTATATAAGTGATTGTGAATAGTGCCAAAACTAAAAATGTTGCAATTAAATGAAAGCGGATGAAGTATTACAAATTTACAATATCTAATGTAGCCTTTTCTCTTTCATATTAGATCTCTCTTACAAGGACGTGAGACTCGATCTCAGGACATATCCCCCAATCCCAACATGAGGTAAAGAATTTATAACCTTAGTTGGCAAATGGGAGTAATTACAAAAACCCGGTTAAAATGTTTGCAATTGGAGCAAAACTTAAACGCCTAGAAGTTGCCTTGTAAAGCACGTCTTCTAGAAAACCTATGAAACTCTATAAATACAAAGACTTATTCTATACCTCAACCTCTTCGTCTCCTTCCCTCTCTTTTCTTTTTTTCTTCCTCCAATTACGCCGTCTTCCTCCCTTTCAAAGATCGTTTCTTTCATAAAAGACGTTTCATTTTAAACAATTCTTCAAATCCCTAATTTTATTTTCTGATTTTTCTCAATTGGGGAAAAATTTCTGCATTTTTGCGTCTTTCTTTTAATTCAGGTAAACTCTTGCTTTTTAATTTTCATATTTTATGCTCCAATAATGCTGTTTAATTCTCAATTAATTGGCATTGTAAATTGTAATTGTGTTTTTTTTTTTTTTTTTTTTTTTGTCACTGATAGATCTGTTATTTTTGTTTTTGTGTAATTAATATAATCGTGTTTCTGGGTGTTGTTGATGGGTAATAATGACAGCTGTTGTTTTTCAATTTCCCTTTTTTCTCTCTGATTTAATACGCTATTTTTGGTGAAACATGCAAATCAGCTGACTTTCATTAATGGTGAATATATACTATAGTATATATTATTGTATATGTGCTTTTGTTTAACTTAGGAAACAGTAATTGATTTGAGCATTTAGCGGTGGACGTGGCGCATGTTGGGTGAATTATTATCATAGGAAATTCGTTTGTTTATTTATTAGATTCTTGCTTTTTTTTGTTTCTTAGTTGTATTTTTATTTTTATATGTGGTTGGTGTTTTTTAATTTGTTTTTATAAAGTTAATTTGGTTGAATTTGTGAGTTTTCTGAATTCTAAATTGTTTTTTGGGTGTAAAAGTTAGTTGCTTGACTCTTTCTAAAATGCCAAATTAATGTATTTGTGTCTTTGATGGTAATCTTTGATGCTATATGAAGTATTAAATCTTTCTTTTCTTGTATGTTTAATTAACATATATGTATCTCAATCACCACCTTTTTTTTTTTTGGGTTTATAGTCTTGTTTTCTGTCCTTGATTGTGATTCAATATGTCATTGTTTTGTCATCTAAGATTACAGTATCAATCTGAGAAATAAAAAGTTTTAATTATTTTATGCTTTAATGGATTCAAAATCTATATATGTAGCACGGAAATGGTCAGGGTTTTGAATCGGAGAAATGTTAGATCGCAAATATTTTCGGGCATTATTAGCATGAAAACAGTTGGGGTTTTGGGATCATCGGGTTGCTGAAGTTTCTATGCTTCATAGTTTAAACTGTAGGTTTTTTTTTTTTTCTGACATCGAGAAATCGTACATTAATTATTGTAGGTCATTAGAGGAGAAAATGACAATTGATCCCTGCAAAATTATTGTAGGAAAATGATTTTTACCCAACTCATTTACCCTAGAAAAGAAAAAAGAAAATGTATTAATTTCAGGTGGTCTTTGTTTCTGTCCCAAAAGCCAACTTATAGCGACTTGAAATAGTATGGTACAGGTCCATAATGCTTTATACTACCATATGTTTGGAAGTTAGTTTCTGGACATAGCTTGAAAATGACCAAGTTTACACAAACATGTCTTAATCAAAACTTATTTAATAAGTCAGCTGTTGTTTTCTTTCTTCATCACAACGTTTTATTAGACCATTAAAGTAAGATTGCTAGCTGTACCTTTTTCTACTTCACCTAATTTCTGTCACACTCAAGTCCGGTTAAATGAAATCATTTGATGTTAATGGTTAATGACACTTTAGAAATGTGAATTAGTTTGAAATTATATTGCCTAATATCTTGCTATTATCGTGCGATTTTAGACAATTTTTTGCTTGTAGCATTGTATTACTTGGACTAAAATTTATAGATCCTAAAACTTTCAACTAACCTACATTGTCAAAAGTTTGGTTTAGCTTTTAACTTTATATATGTAGTTGATATCTTGTTTGATTTATAAATTAATTAGTACTCCGTCGATCTTGTATCAATTGTTGACTTAATTGATCTTCTTAAAATATCCGTCACTTTATGCTTTATTATTTGAGTTTAATATGCGTGCATAACCTTAACAACTTGTTTGATAGGCAGTACTAGACTACTAGAAATGGATTATAGTGTAGTCTTATAACAAAAAACTCATGTCGACGTCAATGGTAATGAGAATCCATTTCTAAACATGCATGTGATCTTCTTCATAAATTTGCTTTACCACGTCAATGGTATTGAGTGGGAATGACAATTTGTAAAGAAACATGTTCAGGGGTAGGATTCCATTATCATGGCAACGAGTTGGGGCCTTTTCTTTTCAGATTACTACAGATGATTTGATGCCATTTCCGTCATTTAGTACCACCTACCGAATGGGTCATAAAAGACAAGTATACATGGTAAAGGACAAATTATATTAGTTTTAATTAGTATCTCCACAACTAAGAAGATCCTTGTAATACATAGATCTGGAATGATTTTGCTTTATTTGCATGATCAAATCTTGTGAAATTCCGTTCCAATTCTCGGAACCATTATTTTACCTTGTGAAAAATGATCAATGTCTGTGCAGTGAATCTACACATTTTGCTGTCGTGTGAATTGGTATTCTTGCCCTTGTTACATTCTTAATTTTGCTCTTCACTTTAAGGATAATTTTCATAGAGATAACCTTTTATGTTATTACTAATATGTACAACATATTAATTCAGAACCTAGAAAAGGAAAGCGGAAGTTTGTTTTGGGTAATCCAACATCCTAATCCTAATATAATTATGTGCAAGTTTATTTCGGGTCCCAGGGAGTATTATTATTCTGATGGTTTGTCTCACATCTTTATGTTTTCTATTTCTTAATGTTATTTGAATTACAGGTAAATCCAATAGTAATTTTCAGTGCTTTGATGTCTCTACTTATGTTTTTAATCTAGATGTAGGAAGTTATTGTTTTTTCTTAGAGTACCAGCTGGATCTTTTTAACGTTTTTATTGACAATAGATAGAAAGTGTATGTATAATTTGAGTTTCCTTTTCCTTCCATATTACATACAAGTATTTCCTCGTTTTCTTCCTGTTTTTACAGAAGAGTGGTCCACTTCCTTCTCTTATGTCTTTTGCCAAAAATTGGGTACAATCAATTTTGTTTTTACAAAGAAAGGCTGCTACAGCGTAGTCTTTATGCTAGAGGCCCTTTTTACCTATAGTGACAATTCATTTGAAGCCATTCCACATTATTATTGTAGTATGCATTAATGTGCCGACTGCTTGTGTTCTGGTGACATAGCTGTTAATAGTTACTTTGGGACAAAGTGGACCTTAGCATAAATAAACATTCTAAACTGCCAATTTATTAGTATTATTAATTTAAACACCTTTCTTAAATCAACAAACTATTGGGTGATTTTCTCTTTCTGTTCCACATGTTTGGTCCATTCACATTTGACTGAAATTTTTTATCCTAAATGACATGTGACATTGGATTTGCCAATGCTGTGAATCCTTGAGAAGATTTACTTCCGAATATGTAAATAAGTACACCTACATGCTTCTGAAATCCCTGAGTTTCCTTACTTTACCTTTGTGGTTTCTTAATTGGAAAAACTTCGAGTTGGTGGTGGTCCAACTCCGCTCTTAAACTCCAAAAAAACCAAAAAGAACGTTGTTTAAATTAAGTTAATGATATGGAGTATCATTATTACTTGCTCATTTAGATTGCACCCATGAGTGGTAGTTGAGCATTTAGGTTAAAGAAATAAATAAAATATTAACAACTAAAAGCTTGCAGTGCGATGGTTAATAATTTTATTGCTATATAATTGTTGGTCACTACTTGGTTGCTAGACCCATAATTGTATGCAGTGTTTCCTCAATCTAAAGAGTTGTCTCTTCACTTATTCATGAAGTTGTCTTTCCTTTGTTAGTGCCACTTCGTTTGCAAGAAGTGACATTGTATACTTGACAAAACAGTACCCTTATGTATGGTGTCCACATAGAGTGTGATTGTGACTTCTGAGCTTTCAGTTGGTTGAGCTTATTGTATTTTGCTTCAGGCTAAAATCAAGACACTTTTCTGGGAAATCTGAGTTTGGAGGAAATGATTTTCAGCTATATTGTGTAAATGCAGCTTATGATTCAAGATGACAAGGTACCTCTTTTTGTTATAGTATTTGTATGTCCATATTCTTTCAAGCATTTGTAAAATTGGAATTAATGGATTGATGCGTGTATGTTACTAGACTTCAGGTAATTCTTGCTTGATGGACAGTTCTTCAAGCTGCAGTGATAAGAAAACATTGAAGAGGTGGTTTTTCATCGACAAGAGGGTCGGATAGTTGACTTAAACAAGTTGATAACATTAATTGTATCTCGACTAATTATTCTACTAACATAAACAAGCAATCTGGATTCGCTAGACATGATTTCAGGCCAACCCTCCCCTGTTCTGACTGATCCTGCTCCCATCAAGGAGAGAGTTGGCATCCATCCGAACCTAATGCCTTACTCACAGACGGGTGCATCTTTCTCAACGGGGATGTATATACCAATTCCCAAGAAAAAGCCTGGCAAGCTTGAAGATGTTCTGTCAAACGGCTGGTTAGATGCCATGAAATCTTCCTCTCCTCCTCGTAAGAAGCTTCTTAAGGACTTCAATGTCGGGGTTGTTTCAGATGACACTGATTTTGGTTATTATGCTTGGATGGTAATGATCTCCTCTTTACTGGTGTAGTATATGAGAGTAGTGTGTGGGATGACTCTTTTCTAATGTTTTGTTTTTGTGGTGTATATTTGAATCTTTAGAATAAGCATCCGTCTGCATTGACTTCCTTTGAACAAATCACCAATTTTGCTGAGGGAAAGAAGGTTGCGATATTTTTGGACTATGATGGGACCCTTTCTCCAATTGTGGATGACCCTGATTGTGCACTTATGTCTAATGATGTAAGGATTTTCAAATGGTTATTTTTGTCATTTCATTTAGTTGTTTATAGCTCTGTCTAAAGCTTTTTCTGCTGAATTTGTCAACTGATCAGATGCGTCTGGCTGTGAGAAATGTTGCCAAGTATTTTCCAACAGCGATCATTAGTGGAAGAAGCCGTGATAAGGTCTACGATTTGGTAGGTTTAACGGAGCTACACTATGCTGGTAGTCATGGGATGGATATCATGAGCCCAGTGCACAATGTATTTGACGAGCACTTTAACTATAGTAATGCCACTGACAAGCAGGTGAGATTAGGATTCCTCTACTTGAATGAAAAAAATCTAGTTATATCATCTCCAGACCAATTTAATTTACAGCCGTCTGATGATTTGCAGGATAAGGAAGTAAGTTTGTTCCAGCCTGCTAGTGAATTTTTGCCCATGATCAATGAGGTGGGTTTTCCTCGTGGTTTTAATGTTTCTTCGGCCCCCGTCATTTGGTGAACAAGTTATTAAATGTGCAACTAATGTTTGTAAATTGTTCGTTGCTTCAGGTTTTTAGAACCCTTGTTGACATGACTAAAAGTATTAAAGGCGCAAAAGTTGAGAACCACAAGTTTTGTGCATCTGTACATTACCGTAATGTTGATGAGAAGGTGAGTAGATTAGTATAATCTTCATAGAAATAAATGAGAAATGAGCCAGCTACTGTGTGGCAGCACCTTAAAATGATGCTCTACTTTTTCATCTGAACTGCAGAATTGGCCTACTATTGCCCAGCTTGTGCATGATATTCTTAAAAGTTATCCTCGCTTACGCTTAACTCACGGGCGGAAGGTACCACCTTATATCGATTTCTTTTCTTCCTTATGATTCTTCATCAAATATATGAACTCGTGTTCTGATGCATTTGTTACCCTCTCAATTAATAAATTGCAGGTTTTAGAAGTTCGACCCGTCATTGACTGGGATAAGGGGAAAGCAGTTGAATTTTTGCTTGAGTCTCTTGGTACTTTTGCCTCTCTTACTACTCTTTGTTTCTCTTATTTTTTATTTTGGCAAAAAGGTGACATGAATAATCTCAATTTTCAACCCCAATTTTTTATTATGCGAAAATAATTGAGCCTTTTCGGTTGTACATAAGAAAAAAACAATAATTCAGGTTATTTCAAGGACCCCTGAAAACTTGGGATTGTTGAGAAGATTTACGAAAGTTGGAATTATTTATGTCAAATTTTTTGTTTTTTGGTGGGGGGTGATGGGAGGTAATACCCCTGCAAGCTTTTCTCTCGACTCAAATCTGGAGGGGTTGATGGCTCCCTCATCCCTTTCCCACTTCCGCTTCATGCGTTTCCAACTTTCCATAATTCCATTGTTATGTCATTATCTGAGTTTGGTTAGTGATGCTTAAATGGTGGTAATAGTAATGAGCTTTTAGTTTAAATTTGTGAAGATATTTCTAAGTTAATATCCATGGTAATGAAACTTGATGTCAAAACATGGGTTTTCCTTCATAAATTTTCATTACCACTCAATACCACCTCCTCTCAGTGGTAATGGATGGTAATGAAATTTTAGGAAGAAAATAGGTGTTTTGGGATAAAGTAAGCATTCTGTGGATGTTGACATGGGAATGCCTTCACAAATTTACACTAGAAACCATTACCATTACTACCATTTAATAATACCACTAACCAAACGGTCGGTATGTGTGTATTGTGGAAATGTTCCCCTAATATATGTTGTCTTGTGCACGAACACAACAGGCCTAAGTAACAGTGATGATGTGCTCCCAATTTACATAGGAGATGACAGGACTGATGAAGATGCATTTAAGGTATGCAAATTATTTTGCTTCAGATTTTTATTGTTTGATCAGTTCATTGATTACTACAAATCGTTCTCACTCTCAACTGTTATTCTTGTTAAAGGTGCTACGGAAGGGGAACCGAGGATATGGTATTCTAGTATCCCCAACTCCGAAAGACACTAAGGCATCCTACTCTCTCAGGGACCCTTCAGAGGTGGCTAGTTTTTGCCCTCATGTTTTCCGTTTCTTTTAATCTCACATCTTAATAACGAGGATTAATTTGCATTATTTTACTTGTGCGACAAGCAGGTTAAGCAATTTCTGGAGGCCTTGGTGCAGTGGAGAGAGCAGAATCAGAGCACAAAGAGGAAGAACAATTAGTTAATAATATGTAGACTTAATTATATATTTTTAGGGTAGAGATTTAAATTTGGAAGCTATGCAGCAAAGGCTGCCTAGTGCCTGCATCATTCACAATTTTCAGTCTGAGCCAAAAAATTTGGTTCTTTTTTTAACAAATATTATTCGAAATTTGCCTGTATTCTCCACCGTTCTTAAGTAAATGTATGTTTTAGGGTGGAGAGCAATCTTTTTTTCTTAAGTGATTAATGCAAAGTCTTTTTTATCAGCCATTTTGTGTTTTATGTAGTAGTATTTTTGTTATGAGTGGTTCCTGGAGGGAGGAGTGTTTGCTTTCTAGTAGACCTCTTAACGTTATGCGATGTTAGTAGATTATTGCGTTAATGTCCATTATATGCTTAAATCTATGCTTATCTCTTGACTTGCATTTTCGCTTTAGAATACTTGGGCTGTTAGCCTGTTATTGAGTTGAGCCTCCCTAATACATTTGGGGTCACAGTCACTCGATCAAAGTTGGACCTCGAGTTGAGTTGGACTCATGTAATGAATAGTGTTTAAATCTCTACCCTTGTTGTATAGTGGGGGGAAAATCTATCCACTAGGTAGACAATCCATAAGAAATAGACATTAACTAGTTCTTGTCTCGGGCGATACGCCTCGGATTATTTACCAACGTGCATTTGAAATCTTCAAAAATAGAATTATTATACCGAATCGCTATTTACCGTCCGTATTTACTTGAAATCGTCCGTATTTTTTTCATTAAATACCCCCCATGCCCCTCCCCCTTTCACCTCACTTTACCCTCTCCACTCTCACCAAACTTAAGCTCTCTCTCTCTCTCTACCATCAAGCACTAACACCACCACCACCGTCCGAACACCATCGCCGGCCGACCACCACCCACCACCGGAGCACCACCATCGGAGCACCACCGACGCAAAATGTCCGATGAAGGACCGTCAACGCCGCCGGAACGAAATGTGGTAAGTTGGAATTTTTTTTTTTTTAAGTTGCCGGAAAATTTTTTTTGGCCACCGGAGCAGGGTAACGGATCGAACTTATCCACTTGTTGTTGGTATGGATGCAACATATAAAACCAACAAATATAACATGCCTTTTCTAGAGCTCATTGGGATGACGCCGTGCAACAAGAATTTTATGGTTGGGTATGCTCTGATGGCCAACGAAACAGCTGATAGTTATAATTGGGTGTTGGACAAGTTTAAGTTGCTTATTGGAGTGAATGTTGTCCCTGTTACACTCATTACTGACCGTGATTTGGGCCTTATGAAAGCGATCCGGGAAGTGTTTCCTAACTCGCACATTTGCTATGTAGATGGCATATCAACAAAGACGTGCGGGCTAGAGTGAGTAACATCATGGGCAACACCGATGCGGGTCCGAGATTCGTGAGCCGAACTTGGTATCGGATAGTCAACGCAACCGACGAGAGGAGTTATGAGGCCGAGGTTGATAATATGAGAGATGTGTACAGAAAGTGGCCTAAAATAATCCAATACGTTGAAACAACTTGGCTTGTGTACAAAGAGAAGTTTGTGCGGGCATGGACCGGACAATGTACTTCACCTTGGGAACACGTGCACTAGCCGAGTTGAAAGTGCACACTCGCACCGAAGTCTTGGGTTTTTAGTAGCACAACTGCCTTGGACTCCATCTTTTCTATTGCTCACAGTGAGATAGAAAATCAGGTGAAGAAGGTTGAGAATGATTTGGAGGAAAGTCGGCGTCGGCACGGAATATTATACAAGACTCAGGCATTGTATCAATTAAATGGTCGAGTCTCGCATTACTGTTTAGAACTGTTACTGCATGAGGAAAATCGTATGCGGGAGTTAGGCTACGAGGTATATCAGCGTTGCGGTTGCTCGTTGAGAACCACACATGCAATCCCCTGTGCATGCGCCATACGGAGACGATTGGAGGCGAACGAGAGTCCGTGCACTGACGAGGACTTATATCCTTATTGGACTACTTTGATCATTGGTGATGGTCTCAACAACCCCGTGTTTGTATCCGAGGCACAAGATTCTCAGTACTTCTTAGAGTTGGTTGAGCAGGTTCAAAGTAGTGATCCTGCCGTATTGCGGAGCGCTACCCGGGTTCTAGAGGAACATCTGCGTAATCCGGGCGATTCAGCTTTTGAGCCCGATATTGTCGAGAACCCCAAAGGGAGACCACGCCGAAAGAATCACCCAAGTACAAAACGAAAGAAGAGTGGCTTTGAGCACACATCCAGTTCGTCTTCAAAGAGAAGCAGATCTTCAGGTTCAGTTATGAGCTTGTCAACTTCTACAGGTAATATGTTTGTTAATTGTATGTATTGATTATTGATAACATTTATTTGATACGTACTGATAAATTTTATGTTAATTAATTTGATTGTTGTAGGTCGGGAAAGCGTGGATGGACAAGATGGTGTTAGTGGATTTCCATTTTACCGCGCAGATTCCCGGGATTCTTCGCCCATTCATTACTAGATGGACTAATGTCCAGGCGGACGGTAACTGTGGATTTCGAACTGTTGCAGATTGTTTTTTAGGGAGTGAAGACCATTGGGGTTTTATCCGCCAAAATATGGCAAATGAGATTGCTGCTCATCGGGATGTTTACACACATATTTATTATGATGGGATAGACGCAGCAATAAGGCGCATTATTTGGAATGGGGGGCAGCATCTGAGGCTCATTGGATGGTTACTTCGCAAGACTTGTTTCCTATTGCGCAGATGTTCAATGCCGCAGTTCATTTAGTAGGACTTGGCCCAGAGGGACAACTATATCCGTGTATCACTGTCCTTCCTTGGCGTGCTTCTGAATACACGGTGGGTCCAACTAACGAACTCGTAATTGCACATCTTGGTACCTTTAAGCATTATATTAGACTGGAGTTACTTCCCGGATCACCGGTACCACCTATTCATAACTTGTGGCATAACATGCATGAAGATAGTGTTGATGGTTGGGATACGTTGTATGGTGTGCGACGCGCTTTATGGGATGAGTTACTCTCTTCTTAGTATATAGTACATAGTGCGATCTATTCATTGTAATATTTTATGTAATGTATTTGATAAATGCATTTGTAATTATTAATACTATTTGATAATTGAATTTGAGCCGAATAAGTAGTATTTGATATGATATTAATTTATAATGTTGGATCATATTAATTTATAATGTTGGATCATAATAAGTTGCAATGATTCAAATTGAAATAATAGGTTGCAATGATTCAAATTGAAACAATAGGTTGCAATGATTCAAATTGAAATAATAAATATCATCATAAAACCAAAGTCATATATACCTAACAAAGTAATATCATCAAAAAATGTAACTACATAATACACCCAAAGTAATATCATCAAATAATGTAACTACATAATACACCCATACATAACTAATGGAATGAGAACACTGAAATGCAATGACTACATGTCATGATGATGCTCGTCCTCGGCGGCCCCGTGCCCGATCTAGACGCAATGCAGCATCCCAATCCCGAGCGAGGTCGGCCAACATCTCATATGCCAAAGAAGTGTTGGGTCGCTGGTCATTGTGCCGATCCTCCGTCAACGCTCTCGTGGCGTCAAAATGTCGGGCCATCCACTGCAAAAAGTCAGTTAGTTATGTTATGTTATGTATCAATAATATAACATATAAAATAGTAAACAAATAAATGATTATATTGCGTACATAGTGGGTGTTTGAAGTGTTGGCCGGGGCGGAATATGCGTCCTATCTCGCAAGCAATGAGGGTAGGATGGGAATATGTACAAAACCAATCCATGTACTCCCTCGAACACTCTCCGCGACGAGTAACCCGTCTCAAGCGTGATACGTTGAGACCCCCAAGATATGGCGTGAACCGCTGCCATGCGGGACTCGCCTACGAGACCGAGAATTGAACCTCATACCTCTTCGGGTTGCTCGGTGCGTATGCGAAATCAGGTGAATAGGAGGGGTAGGAATGACCCGAACAAAACCCAACTGTCGCAAGACACGATCCGGGTTGTACGGCTCAATGATACCTCGATAACGTATGAAACCGACATACAACGTCCTCGGAATCATGGCGGCTGGTCATCCCCATATGGCGTCCGGTCGACACGAAAACGGATAAATGTAATAATTTCATGTTACTAACGTAGTAGTAATATATGAGAACATAATAATATATATTTTACTAATGCATTAAATATTCGTACCTCGTAACTTTGAAGGTTGTCCAAGCGTCTACGAATGGACTCCGGTCGGACGAAATCCTTGCCGACGATGTGATAATCCCACTTCCGTGCCCTGGGGATCATGATCACCGAAGGCCGCTCCTCTCGCCGTGGTCGGAAACACGGGAAGTACTCGTATATCCAAGACTGGAGGAGCGTCGGACACCCGGCAACCTGTTTGCTATCCGCTCTAGACGCAACCCCTAGGCGACGATATAGGTACGCCAAGCGGTGAGCCCCACGAGTAAGTATGAACTGAATCAAGGTCATCCGGCTCGGTTATGTTCGGGGCATGAGGCGGGAACCACTCTTATCGGTGAAGAGGGTACACCCAAGTGTCGGGGAGGAACCATGCGCGAACCCGCACGTCGGCCGGGACGGCCCGATCCATGCGGTGATCGAAAATCTTCGAAGCGGTAACGCCACCGTTCCTCCGCACCCGTGAGTCCTCACATAATAACTCCTCACGAGTCAAGCCGAGGAGCTCCTCAAACCGTACATACAACTCGGAAGTCGGCAAAACACCACTAACGGTCCAGGCCCTCAATAGGAACACGTAGGATCTGCCAAACGTCATGTAACATGATCGTCATCTCTCCAAAAGGCATGTGAAACGTGTTCGTGTCGGGCTGCCAACGCTCTACAAACGCTGTAAGTAATGGAAAGTCAAGGTGCCCAAACATAATCCCCGGTAGCCGGGCAATACAAGATCTATCCAAGCGCCGCAACGACTCGGCCGCGGAAACCCCAAGTCAAGAACGGATCAAATGCACTGGAGCGGTTATGGCACAGCATAACATCCCTAGCAGTCGTATCGTGGTATATACGGGAGCCGACGTGCCCCCGCCAACTAGGAATCAGGGTACCGTCAAGTGGGCCCCCAGGCATCGCCTCGGTAACTAACCACGAAGTATCCCTAGCAGCTCCCAGCCCCGCTCGACTGACCTACTAGATCGGAACTCGACCCCCGAAACAAACCTCCCTCTACTACCCTTCCTCACGGGCACATGGGAGGCGGCTTCACCCACATCAGCTCCATCGTCATCTCTCATAGCATGATCTAACTCCTGCTCGTCCCCAATATCCCATCCAGCACTATCAGGCGCGTCCTCAGGAATAGGCATCTGGCTAGCCTGAGCATCAGTCCTCGCCCTCCTACTAGATGCATCAACACCACGAGATCTAGTGTGTCGTGGCGTCGATCCCTCAGGACCATCAAGACCCTAATAATACATTATGTTAATTATTTATTATTTATTTAATGTCTACGTTATTATATTGTAATTACTACTAATCTATAACCATTGACACTCTAATAATTACTTAACTAAAATTATAAGGAAAACTAATACTAAGATGCATTAACATTGGTGATGGTGTTAACATAATATTATTAAAATATATTAACATGCGCAAAGTAAGTAAATTAGGGCATTATTATATAACTATTCACTTTCTAATAATTAATTAACTAAAATTACAACAATAAATCATATTAACTTGCTAATATCATTAGTAAACATGCTAATAAAAACAAATACCATACATAAATTAACATGTTAATAAAAACAAATTAACATGCTAATATCATTACAATAAATAATCGTAATATGCTACTAATATAAAATAATAACATGCTAATATCATTGAAATATTTTAATAATATAATAACATGCTCAAATCAATATATTAACTTATTATATAATAACTATTAACATGCTATTATCACATGCTATTAAACAATTAAATAAATTAAATCAAATAAATTAAATAATACTACCATGTTACTAACATGCATTAACATAATAATAATAAAACCTAATTACCATATTATCACACAAATTAACATATTAACTATTCCAATTAAATTAATATATTCAAATAACTATTGACATTAATTATAAAAGCCCAAATAAACACAAATTATTATTTTTAATTCAAACAGAAATTATTAATACATAAATTACGAACAAACATAAATTATTTAAAATAAACATATAAACATAATTAGAAAAAAACAGAAATTAATAAAACATAAACATAAATTAAAAAAAAGAAAAAAAAAACCCAAAATCCCCCCTCCCTCGCCGGAAAACACAAAGAAAAAAAAAATTTTTTTTTCCGTAAATGCAGGGCAACGGACGAGAAATCCGTTACCACCACACGGTGGTAACGGACATCTTTACCGTTACCACCGCAGAGGTAACGGTTCAGATCTACGTTACCTCTGCGGTGGTAACGGAAAAGTGATCCGTTACCATGGAAATTTTTTTTTACGGAATTTTTTTTTTTTTTTTTCCTCGTTTTTCCGGCGACGAGTGGGGCAATTTTCCGGCAAGCCTACGTTGGTTTTGACCACAAATAACTACAAAACTAACCTGATTTGAAGATTCCCCGATTTCCTTTCCCTTCTTCCTTGGGCCCATTCTTTTTCCGGCGTGTTGTGGTGGTGGTCGGCGTCGGTGTCTTCTTCGTCCTCGCTCTGGTGGTCGCCGGTACGGCCTTCCTCGCCTGGTGGTGGTGGTTGCCGTGTGGTGGTGGTTGCCGTGTGGTGGTGGTGGTGGCTTTGGGGGTGGTGGTGGCTTTGGTGGTGGTGGCTATGGTGGGAGTGAGGAGTGAGGAGTGAGAGAGTGAGAGAGTGTTAGAGTGAGAGAGTGAGAGAGTGTGGGGGGTATGGGGTAGTATTTGTAGGGGGTAGTTTAGGAGTATTTTAAAAAAAATACGGGCGATTTCAAGTAAATACGGGCGGTATTTAGTAACCCCCTTATTATATTGACTTTAAATGATTATTTCCCCCACAAAGACCAACACGAGTATTGTAGTGTAGTTGGTTAGTGCATTAGTGTAACGAATGAGAGGTCATGGGTTCGAGTCTTGAAACACACATTTTTATTGTTAATTGTCTCATTTGATTGTGTGGGGGAGGGGAGAGTACATGTGGCAGCATGACATTTGTTTTGTCTTGGGTTTTAGATATATATATATAGATAAATAGTGGAAGACACTCATCAATTTACATTATTTTTGAATATTCTGTCTCTAGTGGCTGAGTTTATCCCTCAGACTCAACTCCATACTCCAGACTGTGCCACATCGGCTTTTCACTACTTTTTAATTTTACAGACTCACTTCAGACTCATTGCTATTTTATACTTTATCCATCAAACTCTCTACAAACTATGTTTTAAATGAATTTTACAAAAAAAAGAAAAAAGAAAAGACAAATGTCAAGTTTTAAGTGGCCTAGAATTTAACCTCTTGCATGTCATAGTCTTGGATGGAGTCTTCAATTATCAAACCCACTCCAAGGCTCTCAACTTTTTCTTTCAACATTATTGCATAGTCTTTACTCAAGACTCTCACAGCCGGTTTGGTAGCCGTTAATAAATTGCGGTAATGGGAATGAATTTTAAGTGTAAGGTTATAAGGGAAGCACCCTTAAAATCTCCATGGGGAGACAATTTCAATACCCAAGTTTGTGTTTTTTCCTCCATAGGGAAGCAATCTCACCCCTGAGCTTGTGTTTTTTTCTCCAAGGGGAAGCAATTTTCATTACCACTCATTACCACCTACAAGGTGGTATTGGATGAGAATGAAACTTTAAGAAGAAAAATATACAATTTAGGATAAATTAGCATTACCATGGGAATGAACAATGATTTTCTTCACAAATTTACATACAAATTCATGCTCATTACCACCATTTATAACCAACTACCAAACGGGCTGTCAAAGTCTTTGCTCAAGACTCTCATTCAAACTCCCAATATTCATACCCTTATCTACAAAATGAATAGATGTATCCTTGTGCTTGTTACATATTACTGGAATATCATTATTACAAATCTGGACAATCTATTCAGGAGATACTTAACCAATGACTTAGTCACTTAGCAAGACTCTTACCTTAGATCCTAGAGATCTCATATTTGAATCTTGTCAAGTGTGGTGTTTTAGTGTAAGGAATAGAATTCCTCTTATTTTCTCCCTTACTCAAGCATCTGATCTACAATGTCAAATTAAGAAAATGTGAGAATTGAGTTCCCAACAAAACTCTAATCTCACTCTGAAAAACATCAACTAGGTGTGTTCTCTTCACCTTACAAAATAAGTTTCACGTCCAATAACTTTTGATCAGGTATGATTAGATTTGATCAGGTCTAACACAACACTAAAAAATAAGTTCCAATAAGGGTCAATCAGGTCTAATAAGTTCAATTCAGATAAGTTCAGGTTTTTTCAGGTGAAGAGAACGCACACTTAAAAAGGGTTTTTCGGACAATAGTCAATCATTCTTTTTTTCTTGAATAGAAGTCAATTAAAATTCTTACAACTCATAAAGAACTTCAACTCCTCACTCTCTACTCTCAACTCTCAACTCTCAACCAAATAGCTAGCACGCTCAGAATTCAGCAATGTCTGCAACAACTTTGTCATCTCCGCCTTCTTCTCTCTCCTCACCTCTCCAGGTAACTTTTCCTCTCTTTTCTCTCTCCTCTCTATCTTTCTCCAATCGCAATTCATCAACTCTGCAAAATTGACGCAAAATCAGGGAATACAATCTAAGCTCATTGTTCGATCTAATCTCACTTTCAACTTCCGCCAATCATCTTTTCCTCAACTTCGCGCTTCTGCTAATAATCTTCCTTCTTCTCTCGATACCGGTAATTTCAAACCTAATTTCTTCTCTTATCATTCTGATTCATCAATGTTTTACTTGTATTTTTATACCTAGTTTTTGATATTTTGAGCTTGAATTTGTCGCATTTTTTGTAAATTAAGGTGTAAATACTGAACTTGATGATGTTTCGAGCTTCAGTGAGATTGTTCCTGATACCGTCGTTTTCGACGATTTCGAAAGGTTATCTCACGATTTCATTGCTCGAATTTCGCTTTATTAAGTTATCAACTTCGATGATCATATTATTCTTTTTTTTAAAATTAAAATGTATTATTGTTATAGGTTTCCTCCAACTGCTGCAACTGTTAGTTCCTCCCTTCTGTTAGGGATTTTGAGTCTGCCTGATACAATTTTCAAGGTAATCCAATTTTCATAGAAGATTTATACTTCCTAAGCTTCTTTGTTCTATCATTTCTAGTACTATGCATGTTTGCCAATGCACAAGTTCGAGCATTAATTTCTTTTTATTATGTATATATTTATAAACTGTTGATATGTTGTGAATATATATTGAGAGTTTGAGACTATCTAATAAGATTCCACGTGACTATGACTTTCGATGGTTAAAGTAGAGTATGTTGATACTTGATAGTGTCAAAAGTCTGAATAGTAGAACTAAAAGAAACTCAGGAAGTAGAAACTAAAATTATTGATAATGTCAAGCTTATCTCCTTGTTTTTTTATTCCTTTTCTTCTTTTGGATGTAGAGTGCAGTTGATACTGCCCTGGCAGACTCTGGTTGTGCTAGTCTTGGCAAGTCAGATGCTAGATTATCATGTTTCTACAACAAGGTTTGTCCTTTTTTTTTCCTCTCATTTTACAGAATTATTTTTCTCGGTAATATCTTTATGGATCAGAGTATATAGTATATATGTATTTGGAAGATTTGTCAAATGATTTATATATGTTTGGCGATGAGTAGGCCCTAGTAAATGTTGGTGCTGACTTGGCTAAGCTGGTACCCGGTAGGGTATCGACAGAAGTGGATCCTCGTCTAGCTTATGACACCTATGGGATTGTTCACAAGGTATTGATCTAACTCACATGATGGGAAATTTTTGTTAAAGCCTGTCGGTTGGGCAGCATGAATGAAAATTGTTTTTTTTGTAATGCTAGGGGCATTATATGCCATTATCTTTGTGCTGTGCTTCCCTTGGGTATATATCATACTTCTTCATTTGGGGATCAATACACCTTAGTAATGTTTTATGATGAATGTGCATCAACTACTTTTGTTTGAGTGGAATATGTTGAGTTTTGGCTGCTGTTCACAAATTAACTATGAGTCCATGACTTGCACTTGTGTGATCTTGTTAAATTTTGTGTTTAGGGAGGAAGAAAGGAGAAGAGAGTGAGGTCAGCCATTGTTGGCTTAGAGAGAGCTCGAAGAGCTAGAGAGAAAGGAGAAATGAAAGCGTGTGTATTATTGTGATGTAAGAAGTAAAGAGAAAATATTACAACCTACCTATTTATACTAATTACAATAGGTAACAAAACTAATGCTAGAATTACATCTAACAAACTAAGTGATAATACTACTAAACTCTAACAACCTAACTAACTAACAACAACCAAATTCTAAACTCCAACACTCCCTCAAACTGGAAATGGTTGAAAAACATTTCCAGTTTGAACTTATGCACTAAACTCCAACATGAATCCATGTAGATATTGCAGGAGAGGTGAAGAGAATATTGAAGACGTCCAAAAGGTCCAGCTGTGCATCACTTATGGTCAATGTGCAGAAGGCATAATGCAGAATGAGCATGAACAAAGCACCAGGCGCCAACAATAAAGACCACCATGACATATGCTCTGTCAATGTACCAAACTATCACCACAACTAGTGTAGTCCATTAGAAAACTGAACTACCAAATCACCAGAACTGTAGTGAACCACCAAGCATATATGGAACATGGCTTCTGTGTTCTGGAGCTGAACCATACATGCTGCCCAAAGTATGTTGTGCAAAATCCGTAGTAGAAATAATGACCCCAGCCAGTGACACAATTCTCCTTAGGATGCCACTGTTACCACCCATAACTAGAAGCAATGCAAACAGTAACCCCCCAACACAATCCTGAAAAATAAGTATCCCGATAGCGACTTGACCATGTAGATTGTTTTTATAACTTCTTTTTATCAAAACTGTACCGCCATAGCTGTTGATAGATAGGAATGAACCCTCAAAACACGCAGTCCCAAATAGCAAAGGCCCACTTGATGAAGGGAACATTACAAGCTCAGAGAAGCGCACCAAAGTAAAGAAAACAGGGCATTGTGGAAAGAAATGGGAATAATGATGGAAGAAAAAGAAAGGAAATGTGATGAGGAAAGAGACATGAGATGAGAAGACATGAGAAAAAAAAATGAATATGGAAGAAGAGTGTGTTTAACAATACGATATCAATCAAATTCTCTGGAAATTTAACCTCGGGAATTTGACTAATAATCCTTGTAGAACAAATTTTTAGGATTTGAGTAAGAAGAGAATGACCACATGTAAATGTCACCAGTAGATGTAACTGCAGCATGCCAATACTTACCAGTAGATGACAACTTTCTGTCCATTAAGATAGTACAACTGCAGCGATAACAGTCTCAAAAATGTATCAACAGCAGACATTAACACAGCAACAGCCACAACAGACTCCCATCATTTAGCAACAACAATAATCTTCACTCAACATCCACATTACTACAGCCATAATCTCAACAACAGGACCATCACCAATCATTCACCCATATTACACAATCCAGATACACCACTGAATAACCACCAATCTCACAATACACCTATATGGCTATATCCCACAACCCTTAAGTGAATTGAAACAACAAGAGAACAAAGAGAGGAGATGGAAGAATATGTGCTTAGAGAGAAGTTTTTTTTTTGTTGAGAAAATCAGTTCTGAAAATGGGCTTAGAATAGAAAAGGAATTGTCACAAAACAAATGACATGAAGTTGGACCTCTTTGGGTCTTGAAGGAATGAGCCTCAATGGGTCTCACCAAAAGAAAGATCACAAATGGATCAATGAAAAGCCTCTATGGGCAAACTCAAGCCTCTATGGGCAACAAGCCTCTATGGGCAAAGAAAATAAGCCAACTAGGCAAAATGACCAACTATGGGTCTTAGAAAGAAGCCTCTATGGGCGAAATTGACCAACAATGGGTCACAAAACATGCCTCTATGGGCAGAAAAATTGATCTCTAAGGATCATGAAAATGACCATCTATGGGTCTTGAAATAAACCACCTCTATGGGTGAACAAAACTGACCACTTTGGGTCTTCAAATTGACCTTGATTTGGTCTCAAAATGGACCTATTCGGGTCTTGAAATGAGAGAAGAAAAAGAATAAGAATTTGAACAAAAAACAGAAATATTCTTAGAAATGTGTTTAGAAGACTTAGGAATAGGTAAGGATCAATGGAAAGAAACAAGGCTATCAAGGACTGAAGGATGATTATCAAATCTCCAAGTTAACAAGGATGCAGAACAAATAACATCCGGAGAACAACTAATTCTGAAATCATTTACCCAAATCTACACTACACCAATCAAAGATAATCACCTGAATAAGCATCTTTCAAGGTGACAACATCAACCATTAACAATCACAACATTTCATCAATTCTCAACAACACGGCAGTGACAACAACAACAAACTCTACAATGCAACTACAACCAACAAAGTCATCCCATAACAACCTCCAACAACAAACAACAAACAACAATCACCAATTATCCAATAGCATTCAACAATATAACGCCTACAGTAGCATCATCCAAAGTAAAACAATTCATACAACACCCATTTAACAACATTTCCAACATCCTTCACAAACACCCAACTCATCATATCACCAAAATCATTCACATACAAAGAAAATTTCTCAGTTTATTCAAGTATTTCTGCAACAAAGGGTACTATACCACGAGATATGAGAATTATACCAGAATGTAGCACCGAATGATGCTGGAAACTTCAAGAATTATGTTGCAATTGAGGAACACCATAAACAACCCTCATTGTTTTCCGACGAGAAAAAGGAATAGAAACCCAGAAATCCAAACAAGTGATGCTTTCAATCTCAGAAGAATACTTAAGATCACGGATTGCGCCAAAATTCTTGAACGAAACAATTCCAAACTCTCTGCAAAATCCTGACTCGAAATTCGCACAAAGGAATATGATCAGGGCTTAGATAGCGAGAATTGACGATGAATTAGGGTTCATCATCTTCATGCGATTGTTTCTCTCTCGTATGTCTGAAGTTTTAAGATCAATTCAGCAATTCCCAAGAAACCCAGGATATCATTCAAGATCACCCCAAATAGAGCGATGTTCGAATAACCTAGAATTGCATAATTCTTCCCAAATGAGCAATTGAAGAAATAAACGAACCCGCAAGCAACCTAGAAAATTAGAAACTCGAACAACAACCCTAGAAATTGGGGAACAATGCAAGAATCAATAATTTGTTCAATTCAAAGTTTTGATTGAACTATATGAACGAAATGATAAGAAATTAGGTAAATCGAAAGACTAATTCGTCGAATTTGAGGTTGATTTAAGAAGGAAAAAGAAATGAAATTCAAACCCTAGAAAATGCAAATTTGTGGGAAAAAGAAAGAAGAAAATGGCGAGGATCTTAATCCCGCTATGAATTGTGTGGAATGCCAGGACACCAATATTGAGTTACATATGACATTGTTTCTAACTTGGAGCAAATGTCCATCTTAAATGGAACTCTTCCTTGGAGTAACTGAAAGGTGCATATTTTAACACCCTCAGGAACTACTCTTTCATAGTTTCAACCAGTGTAAGTTTCTTCTAATCATGTAATTATAAAGGAGAAAACTCACCAGTCTGTGTGTCTTGGCTATGGGCTGAGAAAGGGCCAGCGAAGCTCCAAGTTGCTGCGAATTTCAATTAGGTTTCAAATTACAGTATGTGTCCGTTTTTTGAGGATGTGGAAATACGATGATGTCATGGTAGAAGGTGCTTAGTGTCACTTTACCATTCTTGATATCCTTTGGGTTCACTAGGCGTCTTCATATTTATTTCCATAGCATTGAAAGCAAGACAAAAAAGTATGGAATATTTTCCCTTTGCCATTTGGTGCACTTGGAAAGTGAGGTAGTGGTGGATTTTTTCAGGGCGTTGCTTGTTTGTGTGAAGCTCTCAAGCTATCTATTTTGCTGCTTTTATGTAGCTGGGCAAATGTTCTTTCAAAATTTTGTCTTGTAATATCTTGGCTTCGTAGATAAAATCTTAAGTAATTGTTTGCTTAAGGGATTTTTGCCTCTCTTGTATCACTCTATGCGTAAAGCCCATTTGAGGGGCAGGGTTTGTTCTTTTTATGCCTTGCTATTCTTTTATATTTGGATGATACCCCTTTGTATATCTCCAATACATTCCATAATACTTATTCGAGAAAGACAATAGAAACCCATCTAGGTGATACCTAGTAGGCACTATGATGCATGAGGAAGGTATTATGGTGTCAATCAACCTAATACTTAGCTACTACGGATGGGAGGAAATCGTAGGATGAGCTAAAATCATAGGTAAGGACCAAGGACTATGTGAATAGGGTCTATCCCAGTATCCCTAACCAAATTAGTATAGGAGCTTGATGATGTTCTAACAATTAAATCAACATAATATGGGAAATAATACTCTACTCTTGTCTCACCTCAAATTTTTTCTTTTTAAATTTACTTCTGAGCAACAACAATAGCACTTTGTGTTTGACTTTGCCACTGGTGAGGTCTTTGGAAGTTAAGATCTTTGTAACGAAGAGGTTGCTTTTCAAAGACCCTCATATATTTTATTTGCAGTCAAAGGTGAAATTAGTGATACCGTGGTTTTTTGGTCATTTGGTTGACAAGTTAAGAGGTTTATTTTCAGATCCAAGACTCTTAGTTAATTTTTTATTACTTATCAAATATATATGTATATATTAGTCATCTCTTTTGGGCACAGTTAGCTAAGGGGTAATAAAGACAACATAAAGAGACTGAAGATGACTTCAGGGCATCTAGGAAGGATCATATTAAGAAGATGGGTGTAACAAAGATATGTCGGTTGAGATGGATGTGTGGAAACACCGTAAAGATAGAATTTGAATAAAATATTCAGTTCACAAATTGTTGATAAGATAAAGGATACTGATTATGTTGGTTTGGGCACGTGTGATACTGTGATGTCGACCATAATGGGGATTATGGAGATTCAGGAAGAAGTCGAGACTTGAGAGAGACCAAAGATGACTTGGATGAAGGGAATTAAAAGTGATATGAACCAAGTGGGTTCATAGCAGCATAAAACAGTAGATAGTAATGAATGGTGCAAGAGGACCTCTGCGTGCAACCAAAGATGATATATATTTGTTTTTGACTTAAACTATCAAATCTGAGTGTCATAAGTTCAATGGGATCATTCGATCCCAAACTCTAAGCAGTTTATAAATGTTCAAATTGAAGGGCTCATGTCCCGTTAATAGCCAAACAAGTTCAAAATAATCAAAATCAAGCGTATAAGGGTCATTCACCTATAAATTAATCCATGCAATCTGCATGGATGTATAATCCTTAGAAAAAGTTTTTCAACGATATACTACACCAATTACGATTTAAAGCTGAGGAGATGTGAGCAATTTTTTGAAATCAGACTCAAATTGATCACCTTTCACTGTTTGGGCCATAAGTTGTTCATTACTAATCCAAATGATGGAAGATCAATGGCATGGGAAAGTAGACTTCCATATCTTTCCAAAATATTTTATGGATTCCCAAAGGAGGTCTGGAATGAAGTTATGCGGCTTCAAAGATCAGTCTTCCCGTAGGCATTTTGGTGAAGTTTAGAGGAGGTTTAATGATGTTTATTGGTGTTTGGAGAGGATCTAGGGTTTTTGCAAATGCTGGCGTGATGAGAAGTCTCATATTTGAGGGGAAATAGGAAAGATAGGTTATTTACAAAGATTTAATATTCGGAGAAGGTGTGTGCAGCCTAGGTGGGCAGAAGGGTCAACGGTAAGTGCCAGAAGACCCAAAACAAAAAACATAAGAAAAGAGTTACCCATTGCACAGAGGGTTTGCACGTTGGTGGTATGCACATTGCGCAAGGCGCTGAAACTAAACCATCTTTATAGTCCTACATTATAAGTTGGTAGAGGATCAAAGTATTTTTCAATACGACAAAGGCTATGGTTCAGCTGAAGGATGATTTGTGGAAGCCCATAACTGTCTATCCGAACCTCTTCTAGAGGCCCATAATAATTTTTTCGACAGTTACGGATGTCTACTTTCCAATGCCGTTGACCTTGCCTCATTTGGATTTGGATCTGGATTACGGGGAGTCAAGAAGAGGCCAAGGAGTGAAGGAAGACCAAAGATGACTTGGATGGAGGTAGTTGAAAATGATTTGAAGATAATGGGTTTATATGAACATATTATACTAGATAGAAATTAATTGAGGAAGAGGATTTCGGGAGATACTTTATGCAGCCAATGGCAACCCCATCTTTGAGATTAAGGCTTTGACATTGTTGTTAAAAATAGAGATATGAGTTAAGGAAATGAGAGATTTAGCTAGCAAACAAAGCCATAATCAAATTAATGTGAATCTCGTTAGGAAAATCATCAAACTGTATATTTTATGGTATTTAACTATTTATGATACATCAAACTTGCCATCTCAAGATTTATATAACAATGGTCTACGGATCTCTATTTATTGACCCCACTTCCTGGGTTTACTCCAACTAGAGCTAGTAGATACAACCTCTCGAGGAATTATCTAGAAAACAAACTAAACTAAGAAAGTATTCTTTCCTAGTTTCACCCAACCTACTTTTATACTTTTAACCAAAATAATCTAAAAATATGCTAACAAATGATTGTGAAGGAACTTAGCAGATTTAACCGGAATCAAAACAAACAGTTTATGAGATTGACTGGTGGTTGCTTACCATATCCCCTCAAAAAAAAAAAAAAAAAAGATTGACTGGTGATTGTGTGAAAACACTTGGCTGAGTTGTGGTAGGGATGGTAATTGACCATCTTATAGATGTATTAGGCGCTTCTTTTGTGCATGACTGTTATTACAGGAAATAAAGTTTACATAATGTGTTGTACTTTGTCAAGTAAGGTAATATTTTGGTTGATTAAGCAAGGAGTGTCTTTTTACCAAAAATAAGAAAGAGTTTACCCACTAACATGGAATGATTTCTCATAGAAAATATTATATCTTATATAAAAGCTACTTTGTCCATTTGGTATTGTTTACAAGCTTTGAAAATTGTCTCTCTAAATTCTGTAAGTCACAAACTTCAAGGTTTTCTAACAATTTGATAAAACTGATAATTTAACACCCTGCAGTATTATCCATAATAGAAGTCTTGTATTCTCCATTATAACTATTGCACTATCAAAATTTCAGGTGCATGATCTTTTGAAGCTATACAATGACATTGAGGTCCCTCCGGAGCGTTTGCTGTTTAAGATTCCTTCAACATGGCAGGTTTTTTAAAAGCAGTAAATTTCATTTTTGATGTATTAACCAAGCTTGTGTGGTTTTGAGTAGCTCATGTTACAATTTTTGCTTTTATATTCAGGGGATAGAGGCTGCAAGGGTGCTGGAATCTGAGGGCATACAGACTCACTTGACATTTGTTTATAGGCATGTTATTACTAACTCATACTCTCCTTGTGATTGTATGGACATTCACTCAATATCTGTCTTAAGTGAAAGGAGTGCTATTTCTTTCCCTAGTTAAAATTTAAGATTTGTTCTTCTTGTGACTAAAGAAATTTGTTAAACTCTCAATTATTTGTCTTTGATAGTTAACTATAATATATTTGAAATCATTGACTTATGGATACTAATAATCCCGCTATCTATTTCAAAAGTTTTTTTTTGTTTTGTCATTTTTGTCCTAGTAACTCTTATGTTATGCACCACCTCTAACTTGAATTTAGAATGCTTTTTTTCTTTTAAAAAAATGTGTTCAAGCTTCAAAGTGAAAACTGGGAATCTAAGACTACTAAGATGGATGGAGTAAGTAACATTTTTACTATACAAAACCAGGGACACTAATAAGAGAAGAAACTCATTTTGTTTCGGTTTTGACAATCTAAAGTTGTAAGTTGGTCCCGCCATCCCATTTTGTTTGCCACCTTCTTATGAGTCACAAATATCAATGGCGTCGTATGATTTCTTATGGAGGGAGTATAAATATTTTATGCCCACTATTTTTGTTAGATACTGTTTGATTTTCTAGATATAGATCTATGCATGCTACGATGCTAGTAAATGTAGCTTGTTTCTTATGCTCTTTATCTGATATTTCAGCTTTGCTCAAGCTTCTGCAGCAGCCCAAGCAGGAGCATCTGTTATTCAGATCTTTGTTGGTCGCATCAGGGTAAATTTCAACCAGAAGGGAACATGGAGTTCATTACAATTTTGTGTCTTGTTTCTCTAATATATCATTTGGGAATAAGGCTTAGTTGTTGTTGTTGTTGTTGTTGTTTCTCTAATATATCATTTGCGTTTATTCAGGATTGGGCGCGTAATCATTCTGGTGATACTGAGATTGATGCTGCTGTTAAACGAGGAGAAGATCCTGGGTTGGCATTGGTGAGTTTTAGATGGACTTCTTAAATCTTATTGCTCTTAGTATACTAGTGTCTACACGTGTCGAGTAATCTCAACGCCGATTAACTTGAATTTGAAAAGTTATATCTTTGTTTGAATAGGACAAGAAAAATACTTTCAATGTTTAGCCATCCTGTAATTTGTAACTATGGAATTTTTTTTTATTCAGTATGCCACTTCGAGCTTGTTGGTTACCTTTTTATTCGAGTCAGAATTATAGATTTTTCACTCAACCTAGTGGATGGTAGTACATACATTCTTGCCTTCCTGAATGAATATTCTATACATTGCTTGAGGAGTTTTGTCTGTCAGACGAAATGTAGAGAGACCACACGACCTGCAATTTTGAACAAATCATGGTCATCATCCCTGAGTGAGACGAGAGGGAGGAGGATTGATCTTGGCATGTCAGTTTCACTACATGTTGGTGAAGCTCAAGGGAAGGAGCTGAATGGGTTATTTTGTTTATTTTTTATTCCTGCCCTATTGTATATTGCAAAGTTTTTATTTGCAGGCCTAGCAAGGCTGTTTTCATATCATTCACTATATAGTTCATGTCCTTTAGAAACTTTGCTTCTGGTAGCAAGATTTTGATTGAGAATTCTTTGCCACATTTACAATATAGTTGAATGGACAAACTTTTAGTTTTGTTCTGTCCGCTGATGTTATAAAGTTTGTTTACATTTATCATTTGGGCTTAGCTATGATATTATATTCATGATGTAATTGGAGCTATAGGTTGTTTTGGCACACTCTCTACTAATCCTGACTTGTTAGAGGTAAAGCTGGATACATCTGGTCCTCCTCAGACCTTGCAATGCAGATTGCAGATCCATAGTTAGGCTGTTGATTGTTAGTGTTTATTTTGATTTTTGGATTAGTGGATTTTAAATCACATGAGGATTCTAAAGATTCACCTTGAAGTCTCACTATATGCAATATTTACAGATGACGAAAGCATACAATTATATTCACAAATATGGTCACAAATCAAAGCTAATGGCAGCAGCAGTTCGCAATAAGCAGGACCTATATAGTCTTCTTGGGTAATACAGTATATTTTAGATTTCTCCAGAGATATTGAATGCTTGAATAGTTCTGAAGTACTACCAGTTGTCCAGCTCTTACTTTAATGCTTATCCTCATTCTTCAGGGTTGACTACATTATAGCACCCCTTAAAGTACTACAGTCACTAAAAGAATCTATAAGCTCCCCTGATGAGAAATATGCTTTTATGAGGAAGCTGTCTCCACAATCTGCTGCTACCTATGAGTTCAGCAAAGATGAGGTTTGCTTCTGTCCTTGCTTGCGTAGTTGCATATCTAGTTTCTACTTCTTGTTGAGTTTTTTTGGAGATCTTCAAATATTTAATGATTTGTAGAATGCTTGATTTGTGATCTGAAATGAATTTTGCTTTCTTTCTGCAAAAGCTACATCTATGAATTTGGGGATGTAAGCAAATGCTAGTCAATAAAATCTTGTTGGTGCAGTAATTATGTGGCTTTGCTGATATGTATATGCTTCGTTCTTCCGTAAAGTGGCAATCTGGTACAGAAAAAAGTTTTAAAATTTGTACAAATATTCATTTTTCAACATGGAGAGTTGGTGGCTCTTGCACAAAAAAGAGATATTTATGTGGATCCATAAGTTGATATAGGTAGATGATCCAGGATTATTTTTTCATGAGAATACATTGATACAAGCAGAAACGCTACTTATATCAGGATCAAGAGAAGCCGAATTTTCTAACTCAGTGGTGTACGCCTTTCACCACCAAGACAGATGTTCAAACCAAAGTAGTAGTAACTGAACCTTCTAATTGTTAAAGACTTCATGGCTGGTGGGTTTTGCCTTTTGGGTTAGATGGGCTTTGTTTTCATCTCCTCTGACCTTAACCTTTAGCAGGCCTAATATCAGGCTGTCGGGGGGCTGTCCTCGCCTTCAGCCAAATTCAAAATGAAATATTAGAAATGAGCCCCTCATATCTCTTTAATAGCAATCATTGATTTCCCCTCTTATTTGATGGGAAACAAGTTAACTTTGCTCCAATACTTCAAATTCAAATTCCACAGAAAAACATGTGAAAATTTTGGCATCGGAATGGTGCATAAAATTTCACTTATTTCCTATAAATTCTTATGTTCAAAGCATTTTTGTCAAACATAGTTGAGTTTTAATATAGGTTAGTCAAGGCAGTAAGATGTTCCTCTATATTGCTGCTGCTATAGTATAGAAATCAAGTATTTGGAACTAATGATCCACTCTCCACAATGCTGCCTCCTTTGTGGAAGATTATTGTTGGTGTGAGCTTTATTGAGGAGTGAATGTGGAGCCCTAACCTTATTGTGCACTTCAACTCTAGAGAGTTTGCGAGAAAAACATAGCTGAACTGCCGAAATATCTTTAGAGCTCTCATATCATCAGTCGCCTTGGGCAGCAAAAAGCTAAAAACTGTGAAACCTGTTAGTGTTGACGGCTTGACCATTGAAAGGACTTTAAGTGATAAATAAGAGTTTTAAGTGTTGACCCATTGAAAGGAATCTGAGTGTTATCTTGTTATTATTGTAATCAGATTTTGTTGAATTTCCGAACTTGGTTTATCCTTTAAACCTTTTGAAACATAGCTACTCCATTTGATTCGCAGAGAGTTTTTAACTTTTTTTTTTACTAGATATGGATGTTTCACAATAACATGAATATCTGTTTTGTTTTGTTTTCCTATTTTGGGGTTTGTTTTCTCTTTTCCTCCCTCCTGTCACATGTGTGCTTTTTCATTCTACCTACCTCTCTTCTTTTTCTTGATTTTTGTGCCAAAGCAAATGTTGACCTCTTTGAAAAATGGAGGAACTGTATGGTTTGAAAACCCTTCTTGTGCATAATTTGTTTTCTTGTTCTTGAAAGTCACCAGTTTCCATGAGGATCAAGGCTGTTAATTTGAGCTCTTATTCTTCTCCAAATCTCATCTCTAAATATATACTTCCTCCGCTCCACAAAGAATGCAACATTTGAGTTTTCACAGTCTCCAATGCACAACTTTGACCATAAATATGTTTAATTTTGTATTAATAAAAATTATCAAAAAATAATAATTTGAAAGTACACATTGACATAAATTTTAAAAAATTTCACATGACCAAATTATTATATAGTGGTGGGAATTCGTGGTCACAGCTTGTAAAGTTTGACTCTAAAAATACAACTGTTGCATTCTTTTTGGAGCGGAGGAAGTACCGTCTTACCCTAGCCAACTCACCTTTTAGGCTTCCAAACTCAAAAGCCATTAGCTGATTCACCTCCCTACGGCTCTGCTAGGGCATGGAACCCATCTGGAACCTGCAAATATGTTATGCCATTAAGTGAACTTCATCGAACTTTATTCTTTGCAAGTCCCAATCACCCAAGCTTCATCTCTTCCTTCCTCACCACTAGTCCACTAGTAAAACCTACATATTCACCAAGCTACTAAACAGCTCGATGTGTGTTTGGAGGACTAGAACACCCAACCAACAAGATCTATAACATAATGAAAACATCTGCATTGCAACTTGGAGAGAATATCATACTTGCCCAATTATTGTTTCTCCAATGGAGCATTGTGCTATGTCACTTGGATTCAGGATCAAACACCGGAAGTGATAGATGGAAAGAGTCTGAGGGAGTGCAGTCCCATTTAAAAATTTATGTACTAAGATATAGAACGGCACTCACACAATTATAACATTCACTTTTCCGAAAATGTATCTACCATTCATTAGAGGTAATATTATATCACATTTTTACATCTCGATTGAAGGTGGGTCTATGGGATGCTGATCTTTCCTTTTATGTCAGCTTGTGAAGTGGGACCAAAGAAGCTTGGCATCAGCAATGGGGCCTGCTGCAGTGGAGCTTCTCACTGCTGGGATTGATGGTTATGTTAATCAAGCAAACAGAGTTGAAGAATTATTTGGGAAGATTTGGCCACCTCCGAATGTGTGAACATCTGCTGTGCTGGCTCACAAGATGACCAATTCTCGCTTCCGAAGCAGTAAAATGATGCATTCACCACCTTACTGAGTTTATCGTCTGACGTTCAAATACGTATGCTGCCTCGTTTCCTTTTCTTCTTTGGCAGAGAGATGGCATGCGCTCTTGATTAACAAATTGTATCCTTTCTAGATCTGTTGTGACTTAAGTATTATACTGGGGGATTCCTTTCTTTGTGCTTCCGGGAGGGTAAAATTTACTGGATGTCATTTGACACAAACAAAGATGACATAGTGTCATAGTGTTTGATTTCAAGGTTTATGATTTGGCGTTGATTTTAAGGTTTGTGTTGGTGGACTCCGGGAATTATTCAGTGAATATCATATATCCTAGACCCTAGTTGGTAAAGTCTTGTAGAGGTGGTATGTGGTTTTCTCTATAGAACAAGAGAAAAATTTTAACTATCAAATTGACTAAATATATTATATATTCCAAGCAGGTGAATTGAAAGTTGAAGCGAGGTCATTGGATAAAGAAAATTTGACATTGTGATTATATTGTAGAGTATTAGATGTCTGAACAGTTAAACCACTATTGAGGGCTCGCCTGGTATAGAAGGAATTATTAGGGGGTTAAATTTTTTGGGGAAATAATTGCAAGAGTATTAATTTAGGGGGAGATAATCTTCTTTTCCAGAAGTTTGGTATTCAGAATTTTTTCCTTCAATAATGCTAAAATGGGTATTAATTCCTGAAATGTGCCCAAGTTCAAATTAATTCCATGGATACCGTCCACGTAGGACGGCACGCCAGAATTTTGTTTTTTTAACAAAACCGCTACTTCAAGTAGCGGTTAATACCAATAATGTAAAGTTGACCGCTACTTCAAATAGCGGTTATATGATGTCCCTAAGACAAGTTATAAGGCATGCATATAAACCGCTACTTGAAGTAGCGGTTTATTATGAAACAAAAAAAAATGAAGGGGAAAGCCACGCAGGCCGGTGCGTGCCACGCAGCCTTAGGCTGCGCTCCGCGCAGATGCTCGCGTGGCACGCAGCTTCTGCGCGGAGCGCAGCCTTAGGCTGCGTGGCACGCGGTCCGCTGCGTGGCTTTCCCCTTCATTTTTTTGTTTCATTGTTTCATAATAAACCGCTACTTCAAGTAGCGGTTTTGCCTAGTAAACCGCTATCCCGAGTAGCGGTTTTACCTCATATACCGTTTTTACATAACTTCAAGTTAACCGCTACTTGAAGTAGCGGTTTGCTTTGAAAAAAACAAAATTCTGGCGTGCCGTCCTACGTGGACGGTATCCATGGAATTAATTTGAACTTGGGCACATTTAAGGAATTAATACCCATTTTAGCATTATTGAAGGAAAAAATTCTTGGTATTCATAGGGTGGGAAATTTTTGCCTTCATGTCTATCTGCTGTTTTAGAAGGCAGTTGTCAGCAATTGTCCCACCTGATGATAAGCTCGAAGGGAAACAAAATGAAGGGGAAAAGTTGCCTAGGGGTAGGGGTGGATAACTTTTACCCCCATTTTCAGGGGAATCAATTACCCCATTGATTTATTATGCTCAATCCAAACTAATGAAAAAGCCTGAAAAATTACCCACGTAATTACTCCCCTCCTATTACCCATAATCCAGGCGAGCCCTGAGTATTGATATAGGGAAAGGGGTTGTGAGGTCCCACGAAGAGTGGTCAGAATTCAGAAATCCATAATAGAGTCCGACCACAACTACCAAATTGATTATCTTCATGCATAAGGATACTAGATAGTCTTGTTTGATGAAATTATATTGTCTGTACCAAATCTACTGCTAGTATTTATGGAAGTCCCACTAGTGTGGTTGTTCTGAGCTGTCTGGTTGTCTTTCATTTAATGTAGAGAGCTTTTTGTACTGGGCGTTGGCCCTCTTTCAGTCTTTCGTACCACCAAAAAAAAGACTAACGTAACGAGCTAGCAGCAGTCATTATCGGTTGATGTGGAAATACGACCCTCAAACTAGGCTCCAATGTTTACTGCATCAGTGCATTGACAGAAACGAATAAGTTTGGCTTGCTTTACAGAAGAGTAACATCTATAGCAAAGTTACACCCAAAATCTATGAAACACAGTTTTAACTTTTAAGTCAATATAGTACTCCCTCCGTCCCATAATATAGTGCTCACATTCCTTTTTGGGTGTCCCAAAATGTTGTGCCTATTTTTTTTTTATAAATTTATTTGGACTAAATTATCCTTCATTTCTACATAAAGTTTTCAAAATACCCCTACAGTTCTTTTAAAATATGTGTCCTTATTTATTGTTTTACACCATTCCAATGAACATTTATTACTTTTTTATTTTAATTTAAAGAAAAAAGAAAGTAAAGAGTTAGTTCCAAAGACAAAGCGTATTTCAAGAAAGATCTTTACTCCTCTTTCATTTTCCTTAATTGCGTGAAAAATGAGGAAGTGGAAGACTATATTATGGGACGGAGGGAGTAAGTCTTTTTTGCCAATTGGCTGCTTAGATAGTTACCAGTTTAACACTTTGATTAGGTCTTAGTTTATAGCCAAACGTTAGCTATTAGCATTGATGATGAATTTAACAAATTAGTGTTTGGTAAAATAAGCGGATAACTATAGTAACAATGATAATCATTTGAGGGTGTTTAATATTTTACTTTGGTGAAAATAGGACAATTCTTAGATATAGGTTATATATAGTCTTTCTGCTCAGTTCGATTCACATTTAGGTGATGACTTGATGAGTAATTCAATTGGGATTGTGTCATATGTTGGTCATTTATCAAATACCATGATTAAATTTCAAAATATCAACAATTGAGTCATCTTAGTCTATGTCAAATCATATAATTTTAGTTGCCATTCGGATATGACACATATTATTTTGGTTTGGGTAGTTCTAAAGGTTCGATTTCCCACCATGTTTCTGATATTTTTATATTTCAAAGATCACATGTCTGATGTCCATGCTTAATGTGAAAATAAGTTACATATCTATTTTGGATAAAAGTTGGAGAGGTTAAGATTTAAACCTCCAACCTTAACCTTGTGTTTTGGAAGATAATGAAGGTTTTATAATTAATAATTCAAGAAATAATGCATGGGACCCTACACGCCCATGGAAGATCCTGTCCTCCCCATAGAAACAGATACAATATGCAAGCACTGAAAAGTTTAAGAATCACTAATTTTGAGTATCAATCTTAATGCATGTAAATAAGTACTTCCTTCGTTTTTTTTTTACCCGCAACACTTTCCTAAAAGGGAAATAATTAATTACTTGCAACACTTTCTATTTTTGTTTTTCCTTTCTCTCTATCTCTCCAATCACGCGTGGTCCTTTTTTTTTTCCTCTCTACCTCTCTCATACCAAAAAATCGTTGGAGTTGATGAAAAAAAAAGTATTGCGAGTAAAAACAAACGGAGGAAGTACTAAATAGTAGTAGGAGTAAGTGAATAACTAAGTTGAGTGGGTCCAGTCCAGATCATGTGATTCGTTCACTGTTAATATCTATGGTTAAGAGAGAGAATGTGAGAGGCATGTGGGGAAGCTAGCAAAATAGGAATTGGGAGGTGCAACATGTGAAATGAGGACCCAGGATTATAACATGGTTTGTCCCCCTTATGATTAATATAAGTTGAACCATCCGTCAATCATTCGATGTCTATTGCTCATTTATATTGGTTCCTTGGTTGGATATTGAAGTTTGGGATTTTGTTATTATTTCGCTTTTGTCTTCTTCATCATCAACGAGATTCATGACAATAGGGCATAACGTGGATAAGTGGGTCGTACTGTGTAGTGTGTAGATCGCAAAACTTGCTGTGATTTTACCAAATCCATATCATACATTCAAATTGTTTGGCAATGCATGGAGGATATTATTACGAGGTACTTTTACAAGTGTAACACCGCAAGTATAATAACATGGATATAAGCCATAAGGATATTACATATAGAAAATTACAAGAACAATAAAAGAGTATGCGCAAGAAGTTAAGGTCAAAAATCGAAATGGAAGGAAAAAAACACTAATCTATGGTAGGAATTTCAAAAAGTTCAATAATGGTTCTCTAAAACTTTTACTTTCTCTTAATCTGAGTTTAATCACTTTATAATGCTAACAATATACTTATATTACGGTTAAAATAGGGCACTCCAATCATAGCAAATCCCACATACAGTTGAGTTCGACCAAGGTAATTTGCCTAGTCGACTGGGCCAATATGCTCGGAGTCAATTAGCCTGATTGGGCCATAGTTGCGTCTCTTTTTCTTTTTTTTAATGCATTCTCCGCATTTTACTTAGCAGTGCATGTGTGTGAAATGATCAATTTACATTTTACACTATATTAACTAAACTAGTTCCCTCTTATACATTATCAACTTTTACTCGAATGATCGATTTACATTTTACACTACATTATGAATGCATCAAAGTTACTATTAGTTCTAATTTACTTGCTACACTAAATTTCTGCACAAATTTTACGGGAAGAAAAAGTAGAGAAAAGTGGATAAATAAATATGCAGTCCAATGTTAGATAAAAGTAAGAGAAAGATTTGCCAACCTAGATAACAAGTACTCCTTAGAACATCCAAAAGAGAAATATGTACTAATTAGATAGGAATAAAGAAAGCAATTGTTGGGGCTTTCAATTAAGTAAAAAACTTATATGGACTTGGTCCACACTATATTAGTGTGGACCTAATGCTAATTCATGTGATTTATGAAAAAAAAGGATCACTATATAAAAAAAAATATAAAAGATGAATAGATATAAATTAATTATGAAGTTTGACTATGTTAAAAAAGGTTACTATGTCACAAAGTGAAAATTTCATCATGATAAACTAATTTGAGAAAGAGTTACTATATAAAAAAAAACATTCACTATGATAGATAATAATTGTACAGTATAACTTAAGATTTTTAAAAGGTTACTATACAGAAAAAAAAAAAAAAAGGGGTCACTATGTTAAATAAGCGGTTTTGGTCCACGCAAGACTAACTCCTCAATTAATTATATTGAAGAAGAAGAAGTTGAAAAACTATGTAAAGCATTGTTCTTTAGAAAAACATTTTTTTTAATAGACTTTCAAATACTTGTCACTTCTTCAATTACTAGATTTAATAAATTTAGTGATTGGACACAACATATTAATTCTTACGTGTATTATTGGGGATATATCACAAAATAATAAATATATGATTGATATCTTTAAATCATATTATTATCTTAAGAAAATATTATCTTTTAATTTACTTTTATTCCTTGGCACATGAAATATAAAATCAAAAAAACAAGATTATTTATGGTTGAATTATCTTTTTTGGATGGGAATAGATAATTGAATTAGTTTGACTAATGTAAAATTCATTATACTATGATTTATAGAACATCATAATCAAACACTGAAATGAAGCGATGATACAAAACTGTTAGGATAGAATTAGGAGTATTTCCTCAATCAATCTATCTAGACATATCTAAAAGTGTTTATTTAAAATTAATATTTCTTAGTATTATATTTAGTTTAGGTAAGTTAGTTTTTGCATGATGTATATACATACCCTTTTGAGTTAATAATAATTTCGACCTTTTTCGTTCAATCTATTTTTTCAATAACCGACCTTTGCCGTAGTATCAACTTCTAAAGGAAAAATAATAACCACATATCATTATCTTTGTCAAAAGTCGAAACCAAAACCATATATATCTATTATATAAGGGAAGGGGGAGGAAGATGGTGTTCTCCTCTGAAAAGTCTAATATACCCTTAATGATTTAAATTGTCATATATATTAAATAGTATTTTCTTCTTCCTATTTGCCATATATGTTGAACAAGTTATTAATGGAATTGAATTTTAAATTTCAATTAAATATTAAATTAAGGAGAATGATTTCCTCTTCTTAAATATGTGTGAAAAACACTCATCAAAAATTAAATTGACAATATAACTTGATTGAAACAATATGTACAAAAAATAAAAACTTTAATTTCATATTAATAATTATAACGATAATATTTTAAAACCTAAATGTTGATTATTATTTGGTAATCTCTATTATATAAATCAAACTCTTCCACTTTTATTCAACGATTGAATCTAGTACACAAATTCTTCCACTTTATTTGAACACATGCTTTCTTCTGCTTTGTATTTCCTTCACTTATATAATAGAGATTTAAATAATGATGAACAAATAACTAAAAAAACCAACGTAACATTGATTTAAAAAAAAAATATTAAAAAAATTAAAAATCATTATAAATGTTTGTTTGAATCAATTTTTTTATGAATAACTAATTGAGAAAAAGAATGTTAATATGACACGCACGCATAGCATGCAAAGAATACTAGTTACTCCCTCTGCTTTTTTTTATTTGCTACATTTGATTTCTTGGGAATGAAGCCACTACTTTGACCGATTATTTTGATTATTTTATAAGTAAAAATATAGTCATGTGTGATCTTGTTAGATTCGTCTCGACGTGTAGATTCATAATATCAAATTTTTATAATTTTTACTTAAGCGAAATAAGAGATATTAAGAGTTAAATAAGCTTTGAAAACCGCGAAGTCAAATGAATGTAGAAGAAAAAAAAAAGAGGAGGAGTATATCATATTGCATCACGGGCAGTCAATGAGTCAATATATTTATGTTTAAGGATTTTTTTTAACAGTTGTTCCTTCCTCATAAACTCATGCACGCAAATATAACAAGAGTAGGATCTTAGAATTTTAACCATTTCTAAAATGCAACTTTCTTAACATAGATCAATCATCAATGTTTTTCTCTCTCTCTCTAATCAACCAAGAACCGCCCTTTTGGTAAGTATATTTTGTATGATTCTCAAACAAAACACACTATAAATAAACCAACTTTTCCTCTCATTCCTCTCATTCTTTACTACTTGGCAAACTTTGCCATCTTCTCTTTCTTTCATCACTTCTCCCATATTTCCTTCAATTTATTCACCATTATTATCAATCTCCAAAACATTGTATAACCTCACAAATATAAACCAAACAAAACAATGTCTGAATCCTCGGATTCAACCCTCCCCTACTCCTATGCACCTTTGGCCTCAAACAACGAGTTCAATGGTTTCGGTCCGGGCGAAAACCAGCCTAGGAGACGGTCCTTAAAGATTGGGCTAGTCGTCTTTTCGAGCCTTATGATATGCGCATTGATAATGAGCATATTGGATTACAACAATGTTAACGAGAAAAATGTGTCTAACAATGCACCCAACAAATACAATGTTGGTGATCTAACCTTGAGGCCACCCCCTGAAAATGTGGCTGGTGTACAAGTTATGCCTGGATCAAAGGACTTATTGTTTAAGGTGTCGCGTGGTAAGCCTCATGGTGTCTCTCAGAAGGCTAATGCGTTGCCGTTGCGCGGCCTTAAGGTGCCTTTCTTTCATTGGAATGATCTCCAGTTAGCTTGGCAAAGAACTGCTTTTCATTTTCAGCCTCAGAAGAATTGGATGAATGGTAATTTTTTAACTTTTTAGTCGTAGCAAGTAGACCTGGCAAAACTGACTCGTACCAGAGCACAATTACCTTACGCAGTCCCGAACAATATTAAAAACTAGATAGCCCGATTTTGACCTGAACTGACCAAAAAATTGAAAGGACTAAAATTAATTTATTATTATTTAAAAATATATATTTTTTCAACAGGAATATGACCTTTATCGCCTAAATATCATCCACTCTAATTAATTTGATCCAAACGACTCATTTGTCACGTGTAATGTCATAGGTTAACCATGTGACGATGTAGTTAGGGAAAAGGTAAGATGCTTTACTTCTATAATACTTTTAGAAAGGTAGGCAGTTCTTTGAAAAGTGAAAAGGAGGAATGTTTCCATATCCACATGACAGAGTAGATGATATTGTAATTTATTAGAGATTAGGACTCAATCAACATAGTACATCATGAAGTCATTAGTGGGACGTATAATCCTTCATCAAATTAATCACCAAAAAGATGAACTGTAATTCAGTGATGCTTTACTAGCACTGTTACATTAATACCTGCCATAAGCATATCTGTCATATACAAAGACACAAAAGTATGGCATATCTGTATTTTCATAGTTAATGACAATGTATGGTACTGATATAAATTCAACTTCATATTTCTAATGTTATCTATGTTCTTTTCTTTGATCTGCAACATTGGTGGTCGGTCTTGCTGTCGACGTTTCACTGTTTGTCATCAGATCCAAACGGTAAAGTTGCTCATTCTTTATGTTATGTTCTGTCATTAATACAAAATTTTGCTTTAAAATACATGAAGGTTTCAGAAACAGCAACATTCTGCATGGCCTACAAGCTAAGGCTACAACATAAGTTGTCCTGCAAAAAGCATGATTTTAATTATGTTGATGAATTTTATAAGAACATGGACAATTTATAGGAGGCCATTAGAAAACAGATTAAGGGTATGTTGTTTATGTGAAATTGAAACATTTAACTACTATAAATTCTCCTATAATCCAAATTAGTGCTTTCATGTTTGTTATGTATGTTGTTACTGTCACATTTAATTGCATAGCTTGGACATCATCTTTTTACTGCTACTTATAATGTTAGGGTTGTGAGTGCGTAGCGGAAGCAAATCTAAGATGTAGAGATTGAGTAAAATAATAGAGTTGGAAATATGTGGCAAGAAAAGTAGTAAAAGATGGACACACAATTTAAAGTGGGAAAAATCCTCAAATAAAGGCAAAAAACCCACGGACGACGAGTACCCAAAATCCACTATATGAAAATAGGAGAGTACACGAGTCACCCGAAACTTATTAGGGTGAGTAGTACAAATAGAACTCTCACTATAATATATAATCTCACTGGGAGTAGTACAAAGAATAGTGGATTAGGAGATTGTGTGTTGTAGGAAATCTCCGACCTCATAATATCTTAGAGAGCCGAATCTTCATAATGGAGCTATCATAACAAACCTACACATTGTAGGTAATATCTCTCTAAGCCGAAATATTATGTAGGAGGAACACTTCTAAAGTGTATAAGAGGATCGGAGCATAACATTGGAGGATTGTAGGTGGATTCTTATTTTGTGGAGCTCCCCATAGTGGATCATGGTCATATTATTGTGGGTGCCCAATTCCATATTTATAGTTGAAATAAGTCGGTTAACAGAGCCGACAAACATGAGCCTCCAATACAATGTTCAAGCATTAGAATAATGTAGAATTATCAAGAACTTGCTTGGTTGATTATTGGAGGTCTAGAAAAATCATGAGAATTCATGATATCAAGGCAAACCTTGATTATAAATGCCAACTAAGCTGCTGTGCAACAATATACTCACGTGGGCTATGCACCAAAATAGGCCACAATGGAATTTGGGCCACACCAAACCCAACATAAAATTTGGTCGAAGATCATTTATAAGCATCTAAAGCTCTGCTGATATGTCTTAATATATTATGATCACTGTTAGTTTTAATCACTAAAAAAAGAATTAAGTGGAGAACAGGGGGATAGATTAACAGTCATAAGCAGGTACTTTACTTTGAAAAGATGATCACATTGGCATATCCAGTTGGTCATTATTTCACCTTAATTAGACTAGCAAATCCTGCAAAGGTTGCATAGTGTTCCACCAATTTTGTTATGGACATGATTTTTTCTTAGATTTTAAGAAAAAAATTGCATCTTAAATCTCATGAAGTTTTGGCGCTTTTAAAAAACAGGTCCATTATATTACAATGGGTGGTACCACTTCTTCTACCAGTACAACCCTGCAGGTGCAGTATGGGGAAACATAGTATGGGGCCATGCTGTGTCCAAGGACCTCATAAGGTGGAAGCACCTTCCCATAGCCATGGTAGCGGACCGTTGGTATGATTTCAATGGAGTGTGGACTGGCTCAGCCACTATCCTACCTGATGGTCAAATCATGATGCTCTACACTGGATCAACCAACGAGTCGGTCCAAGTCCAAAATCTTGCCTATCCAGCTAACTTATCCGACCCACTTCTCCTAGAATGGGTTAAGTACCCTGGTAACCCGGTCCTTGTACCTCCTCCAGGAATCGACAAATTGGATTTCCGTGACCCTACAACTGCCTGGCTAACCTCTGAGGGTAAATGGAGGATCACAATTGGGTCCAAGATCAACAAAACGGGCATTTCTCTAGTGTATGATACCACTGACTTTAAGAACTATGAGCTCTTGAGCAACATCCTTCATGCTGTGCCAGGCACTGGTATGTGGGAGTGTGTTGACTTCTATCCAGTCTCTGTTGCTGAGCCCAATGGGCTTGATACATCCACTAACGGCCCATCAGTGAAGCATGTGCTTAAGGCAAGCATGGATGATGACAGGAACGATTACTACACGTTGGGAACCTATATTGAGGACAATGTTACATGGGTGCCTGATAATCCTGCCATTGATGTTGGTATTGGACTAAGGTATGATTATGGTAGATTTTACGCTTCTAAGACATTTTACGACCATGAAAAGAAGAGAAGGATCTTGTGGGGTTGGATTACAGAAGGCGATAGTGAAGCAGCTGATGTAAAGAAAGGATGGGCATCTCTCCAGGTACTTAAAATTCCGTTGAGAATGTTTTTCATCCAACCAAACGTACGTGCCATTAAAGTCAATGATCTCTGAAGCCATTTTATATATATTGTATGATGGTTTATAGGGAATTCCAAGAACTGTGCTGTTTGACCAAAAGACTAGAACCAACTTAGTTCAATGGCCAGTAGAAGAAGTAGAAACTCTGAGACAGAACAGCAAGGAATTTGACAAGGTTGAAGTTCCTGCAGGATCTGTTGTACCCTTGGATGTCAGTGCAGCCACCGAGGTGCCCACTCAATCTTTAACCCTTTTTTCTCGAAACCAACCTCATGACAAAATATAATGTTTTTTGCTTGCTTTTAACTAGTAATTTCATGTTTTCATAAATCCACAGATTGATATAATAGCAGAATTCGACATTGATAAAGAGGCATTGGAAAATTTGCCTGTTTCAGAAGAGCACTATAGCTGCCCAGCCAGCAAGGGAGCCGCTCAGAGAGGCGCTCTAGGACCTTTTGGATTGTTGGTTCTTGCTAACAATGACCTTGCTGAGCAGACTCCCGTCTACTTCTATGTCATCAAAACCTTTAGTGGCAGCTTCAAAACCTTCTTCTGCACTGATTTATCAAGGTCTGTTTTTTCTTTCTTTTCAAAGATTACCTTTCTTTTCTGTTTATTTTACCAACATTTCTGATTTGTTCTTTGTTTGATGATACATGTGCAGGTCATCTGCAGCCACTGATGTTTTCAAAGATATCTATGGTAGCACAGTTCCTGTTCTCAAAGGAGAAAAATTATCCATGAGAATTCTGGTAAGCTGATCATAGTAACTTCTTCCTATATTGTTTCTTAATCCTATGTAATTTCATGTCAGTGTTCGTGTTGTCGTGTCTTGTCAGAGATTACCAGCTGCGAACTGTGTATATTTAATCAATTTTTTTGTTTCTGGAATAAGGTGGATCATTCGATAGTAGAAGCCTTTGCCCAAGGTGGTAGAACCTGCATCACATCGCGAGTTTACCCAACAAAAGCGATCTACAAAGAAACAAAGCTATATGTGTTCAACAATGCAACTACAGCCACTGTAACCGCTTCCATCAAAACCTGGCAAATGAGCTCTGCACGTACGCTTCGCAACTCCATTTGGGTTCATGTCATAATGATTTTTTCTACATTCATCTTCATTGGCCGCCCCTTTATCTGAAATTAGGTTGACCACAAAGAATTACTTTTTTTGTTTTTGATTTTTGACTATTTGTTTTGTGTATATGAATATAGGATTACAGGAAAATATAGAAGAAGAAAAAGAGAGATAGAAGAAGAAAAAAAGGTATAGAGTGCAGTCCATTTGATGGAAGAGGATGAGCAATGGGAGTGGAGTGGAGAGGAGTCATGACATGCCATTTATTCATTCATCCATCATTCATCATTCAACATTCATCCATCATTCAATATTCATCCATCATTCAATATTCATCATCCATTTGTGTCTTGATCACAATGTACACTTAATTAAGGGACCAAAATTCACATTTTTGGGGGAAGAAAAAAATACTAATAGAGTTGTTGGGTAGCATGATGGTATGATCCTTATGCAACCATGATGTCTTCATGAGTGTTAATGGCTCCCTCCATTGCTCGATCCCTTCGATCATCAGTTCGTTGTATTGATATTTATTTGTTCATTATGTATTACATTGGTAGAGAATGAACTTCTGAATTTTGAAGCTCATTTTCTGATTGATGGTAATAATGAAAGTTCATTATTATAGCTAATTTGATATTTATTGCGGGAATTCATTGCTCCATGTTCAATATAGTAGTTCATTTGATGATTTGGCGTTCTGTTTAGTATAGTTCATACTGATTTTGGACTCTGTTAAGTATTTGTCATAATTCCCTAATTTCTAGTCTCTACACAGGGCCGGCTGAGAGCATGTTCAACATGTTCTAAGGAACAGGGCCCCTGATTTTTGAGGGCCCAAAATAAAATAGGGTCCAGCTGAAAAAATAATCTATAATTATGAGATAGAAGCAAAGCAGCATAAACATATCTAACCGTCCAGCTCACACATTTCCAAAACTTTTTCCAAGAATACATTTACTTTTATTATTAATCACTGTATCAGAGCCTTAAATTACTATTTTTTTAAGAAATGATGTTTATTAATCAAGAGTATTCAATGGGAAAATCAGTATGCATCTCTTCTTTTTTCCAAGAATACATTTAATTTCATTATTACTTGCATCTTTCCAATTCTCCTCAATAATACCGAAAATTATGTTGTTTAATGGGAAAAAAAAAATTCCTATCTATTTGCAATTCATATTCAACCCATCTCATTCACATCCAAGAAATCCTTTTCTATTAACTATCAAAAAAACAAAACAGTATTCATAGTTGGGTGCTTGCATGCTCCTAATTTGTTCATCTTTTGACTGTGCGAAGTGGGAGATCAAGAATGTGTGGGATATTGTGATTTTCATGTCTTGAAATTTAAGGTAATTTACTTTCTAATTTCTGATATGCCACATGTATAAATTTTTGGTTGTGGGAATCTAAGTCAATTCTGAACTTTTATAATTTGATTTCATAATTGTAATGCATAACCTTTTGTTCTTAAATTACAATACTTACTGCCTGCTATGTTTTGTTGTTGAATTTGAAAATTTTGAATTTTGAGCGATTGAACATAATGTTTAATTTGGATTGTTGTTGCATATTGTAAAATGTCTTTGTTAGTTGCAGTTATGAAATAATAATCTCCAATCATCATTTCAATTCTCAGTCACACAACTTAACTTTTTCTTTCGATAATGCAGCCCTCCATACTTTCATGAGATCAGTTTTTTTCCTTCAGCAGAAAAAGAATGCAGGAAGGAAATTGGAGAGCTTAATTTTATGACTATAAATTATAATATATTTGAATTAAAAAAATTTCCTTAATAATTCGTTTTAAGGGCCTCATTTTAATATTAGGCACAGGGCCCCTATATAGTATGAGCCGGGCCTGTCTCTACATAGTGTTACATAATCAAAGCCAAAACAGATTTCGAGTATAGTGAATACCATAGTCATAAACAAGTGCAAAGTTGATATTTCTAGCAACCTTTGTCAAACTCTAGTGTTTGGTTATATAAAACTTTATCATTGTAGTAGTACTCAATATTTATCTTATAACTGAATGCCGTTTATCTTATGTCAAAATTGTGTAATCTATATTTTATTCTTTAAAATAGCATTATTTATGCATATTTGTCAAATGAAAATCCGTATTATATTGATGTATATATATATAGAGTGCTTTATCTCGACCCTAATTTTTTTATATAAAAAAAAGGGTGAGGAGACAGACCCTGACTTGACTTCAACCTTATGATGGTCCGGATGGTCCGTACCTTCGAGTATTGCAACTGGGAGGATTCAACCTTAACTTAAAGTTACAAGATAAATCCCTAACCAACTATGTGAAACAAGCTTGTTATTTTGTCAGTGTAATAAGAGTATTACTCACCTACCAAAAAAAAGATAAGAATATCATGATCAGTGAACACTATACATAATTACATGATACAAGTGATTTGATGAACTAAAATTAGCCATAACTCACAGTTATACACATCTACTCCATTTTAAAAATTGACAACCGAAACTTAAAAACTACTTTTCTGGTTTCCATATTTTTGTTTTTAGTTATTAAAAGAACCTCAAGAAACATCTTTAAGAAGAACATATATTATAATTCTAGTTTCCATATTTTTGTTTTTAGTTATTAAAAGAACACGAGGTTAGAGCATTTAAGGCCCTGTTCTTTTAGACTGAGAGAGTGTCTGAACTGAACTGAACTCCGAGAAACGGAACTGAATTGAACATGAGAGAGTCGAACCGAATCGAACTCAGAAAAACGAAACTGAACTGAACATGAGAGTGTCTGAACTTAACTTAACTGCGAGAAATTGAACTGAACATAAGAAAGTGTGTGAACTAGATTGAATTAAACTGAAACTGCGAGAAACCAAACTGAATTTAACTGAAAATAGGTAAAAAAAAAAAAACTCATCATATTCATACCTCTATTACATAGACAAAAATTTCCAAAACCCTAGAAAGTAAAGAAGAAAACCAAAGTTTCATAAACATGAATTGAAATTCTATCAAAGAACAAAAACATCAATCGAGAATCTTGTTGAGAAAGAAAGATGATGGATTTGGAGAGCAGTAATGCTACTGCAAAATGCAGGAAAATCAACGAAGATTATTCGTCGGGAACCCTAATTCTTCCGGAACACATCATATTTGCTCACATTCTTTCACGACTTCCGGTAAAATCCCTAATTCGTTTTAAATCTGTTTCAAAATCTTGGTATTCTGCTATATCTTCTCCTGAATTTGCAAAATCCCACCTGAAAATTTCATCTTCTTCCTCCCATCAATTTCTTCTAGTTATTGGTCATACATATAAATTATTGCTACTACCTTATGATGAGCTTAACAATTTAAAAAACCCAGTACAAGTTGATTTCTCTCTTAATAATATTGTTGAACAATGGGGAGAATTACAATTAGAAATTGTGGGTTCTTGTAATGGGCTTATTTGTTTGTATAATTGTTATCATGTGAAGTGTTATAGGGGTGGTAGAGATTGTGGATTTTTCTCTATTTGCAATCCTGCTACTCATCAGTATTGTGAAATTCCTAAGCCTTATCCTGGAAATTTCTCGGCACTCGGTTATTGGTTTGGTTGTACATCATCTATCGATGATTACAAGATTGTTGCTCAATGTTTATCCCGCAATAAAGACGAAGATAATGATGATGATGATGATGATGATGAATGTTTGCATTTCTATGTGTATTCTTTGAGGACTAGGAAATGGAAAATTATATATGAGCTTGATAAAGTTATATATGAGCTTGATAAAGTTGATTTTAAGTATGAAATGAGTTCCATTACAACTGTGTTTAATGATGTGTTGTACTGGTCTCATCTGCGTCTGAACCATAGCCAGAAACCCAGGTGCATTATTGGGTTTGATTTAGTTAATGAACGATTGAAGGAACTTCCTTGGATGGAATGGCTTAGTAGGTACCTTGATGCAACTTTTTTTGTAATGAACGGGTGCTTGGCAATACTTTGTGTGTTGAATGATCGTCCAGTTTCTGATGTTTGGATTTTGAAACAACATGAAAACTGGAGTACTTGGGAGAAATCGTTTTCTCTCCATCTTGGAAGGATGGATCTTTTTAGTGTCAATCCTGCTGGGAAGTTTTTGGGATCTGAATATTGTTCAATACTACAGAGTAGGAAATTCATGATGATTGACACAAGTAAGGATACTCGAGAACAATTCCAAGGGGGCACTTATCTTTGTAGTGAATCAATATTAGGAGGTGCAGGAGGTTATTGTGAGAGTCTCATTTCACCTTTTGGAACAATCAAGCCGCCTACCGAAGAGGAAGATTAGAGAGGTTGATCATGTTTGCTATTGTATGTTGATCTCGGCTTAGTTTTAAACCGCATTGTACTAGATTGTTTCTCATGTAATTCACTTGTTAATCTTTTGTTGAGGTGGCGGGATTCGAACCTATGGCCGGCCCACCCCTGACCTGCTGGGTTGGGAGGCCGGGTTAGCACCCCTCGTCGCATCTGTACTCGAAACAGATGCGCTTTGCTACCCAGCGCGTAACCTAGCTATGTGTCTATGGACTATGGGTCCTCTTTCTTTAAGGCACTAGTTCAAACAAGTGAACTTAAATTGTGGAAATTGGAAGTCATAGGCTCTGTTTGGTTTGGAGAAAAACTTCTTTTAAGAAAATGATTTGAGTTTTGATCATGGGAGATTTGTTGATTCTTGAGGAGGCTCATACATTTATTCACCGGTTAAGCTATCTAGAAGTCCACTAATTATTAATGTTTATTTCTAGGAAAATGTTTGAGTAACCCTCAGGGTTGTCAACCCTCTTAGACACATTAGAATAATCCGATAAAGTATTAGGCATTGCAAGTTAGGCAACTTGCATTCCGCTTAGTGGAATAATGATTATATAAGAAAAAATAATTAAAAAAAAAACATAAAAGTTCAATTGTTTTCTTGCTTTGTATACTAGTCAGGGTTATACACAGAGCTTTACCCAATTCTTCACTGAAAGAAACAAGACATTGTTTATATGATGGCGAAAATTAATATACAACATTAATAATTTTTTCTACGACATTTATATACAACATTAATAATTTTGTATACAACATTTATCATTTACTATACAACACCATGATTTCTTGGCAAAACAACATAAAGTTTTATTTTCTTTTATCTTTCTTGGAAAAAAAAAAACTTACTTTACTATTTACAAAAATACCATCATCTTACTATACACAGAGCTTGGCATTTTTCGTAATCCACATATACCTCCCAGTCTCCCACAGTATTAAAAATTTACATCCACATTCTTTTGGACCAACAATATAAGCCTCATTAAATTAGGGCTCAAAGTCGGGCCCATTGTATGCTGCAGTTGTGTGTCTAATCATTGGATCTGTTGGTAGGTGGGAGAGATTAGGTGATAATTGACTTCTTCCTAGAGTTTTCACGTTACACTTTCATAGTTCCGGGCCTTCCGGCCCTCAGAGCCAAGTTTTCTTTTGTTTGGGGATAATTTTGGAATCACAGTCACAGTCACATTTTAGAACCATCAAATTGTGTATGGTCTTCCTTAATACTTTGTCCGTTTAATTATGATTGTATCACTTTTCATTCTTTGAGAGAAATGTTTCACGTATTTTAAAACGGATAAAGTATATCATTACCTTATTTTTTAATGTAAAATAAAGCTATTATTAGCTTATTTGGTATATATTTCCTACGTCTTATCATATGGGTTCCTCTCTTTATTTCTCTTCATTTCCTTAATTTATTATGTACCACCCCTATATGATGCAATCATTAAAAAAATGAAGAAAATATATTAGTCGGCCAACAAAAGAATCTCTTTTCTTTTTTAAAAAGGAAGTTTGTTGAAGGGAGACAAATTTAATTTGATGAAGAGGTACAAGTTACAACTCATATAATAAACAAACAAGTTAGCAACAACCATGTGGTTAATTTGGACTATCTTTATGAATGTCAGTGTCAACTTCATTTGGCCCTTGCACTAAACCGTCATAGTCACAGGCTAATTATTGTGATTTTAGGGTTTTTATGTGTTTTCACTTCATTGTGTAAAACATATTAGTCGAAATTACACAAATGTGACAAGCTAACTAACTAAGAGGGGAAGGGGGACAAAAACAAAGTTGAGGCACTGTTAAAATCATAAGAATTTCTTCCCATCACTTTCATCATTTTTTAAGATTAAACATGGAAATTGAAGTTCTTTATCTCCTTTTCCTTCCATCCAAATTTTTTCCTATGACACAAAATGTAAAGGAGAGGAAGAGGGGCATAAAATCACTCAGTAATTATGAATAACTAGTATTTGGGCCCCGGGCGTTGCCCCGGGCCGGGTGGTATTATTTTCCGAACTTGATATGCATTTTTTTTACATTCGCATTAAAATATATTAAAGAAAACTCAACATTAAAACGTACAAATATAATACTATGGACATTTAAAGTATGATTAAAAGTTGGTTGAGATGGTAATTGTGTTATGTATAATAAAGAAGAGGTCAAGTGTTCAAATCTTGTGCAAGCCAATTTTACTTTTGTTAATTGACATACGACATATGAACACATTCGACAATTCTAAAGAGTAAGAAGTAAAGGGTGCGCGTGGCGTGCATACGTTGTCACGCACGCCTTTTAATATATTAGTATAGATGAAGGTAACAATTACAAAAAATGAAGAGAATAAACTAGACATCAGTTACAAAAGCTAATTGGGGTGCCAAAATTTATGGGCCTTATAAATACTAGACCCTCGAAAATGCAAAAAGCCCAAAAAGGGAACCCACCACACTTGCATAATTGCATCACGTGCTGAGCCGCTTGTGAATCTACAATGATAGTTAGGGATGACAATTCAGTCCGAATCCGACCTTGGTCCGATCCGCTCCGAGGCAAAAAATCCGAGCCGACTCCGAGAAAAAAAAATCTGCATCCGACTCCGTTTAAGAAGTCCGACTCCGAGTCGGAGTCGGATCTCATAAAAAATCCGACTCATCCGATCCGACTCCGACAGATGTCCGACATCCGACTCCGACTCCGACTTTGAGGCAATTAGTCTTATTTTTTTTATATATTAATGTATTACGTATGTATACTCTAACTTTGATTTTAACTTTCAAGGCAATTGGTCTTATTTTATATTAATATTATTTTATGTATATGCTATATAAAATGTATGTGGCAAAAGATATATGTTAACCATTAGCTAGACACAATACACATATCATGTCATTTATATTAATTAATTTTATTTAATTATATACTTTGGAAGATTTTTAACTATCATTTGAAATGTATACAAGTTTTTTTTATAATATAAAACCATGCAAAAAAAAAGTCGGAGTTTGAGCCGGATATTCGGATTTTAAGTCGGATCGGATTCGGATTACCGGAGTCGAATGTCGGAGTCGGATCGGAGTCAGGCGTTCGGATTTTAAGTCGGGCCGGATTCGGATTATCGGAGTCAGTGTCGGGTCCGGAGTCGGATTTAAAATCCGACTTCTTGTAGGGTCGGAGTCGGATTATGCATAATCCGATCCAAGTCCGACCCGTTGTCATTCCTAATGATAGTACTTCAAATACTACTACTACTACTCCCTCCGATAGAAAATAGGTATGTGAGTCATAAAAGGAAAGATAAAGTTTAATTTATTGTAAAGAAGGTATGTGGGTCATAGAAGGAGATACTTTATTGTAAAGTTAATAATATAAAATTGGTAGGACCATTCCAAAAACAGATTAAAAAAGAAGGGTAGTAAACTAATAAATGACAACCCAAAAATAAAAGTGTGTAAATTAATGAAAACCAGAGGGAGTATTTATTAGTGCTTAGACTAACCTACTAACTTGGTGGAGATTTCACCTCATGACCTCAAGGTCAGGGGTTTGAATCCCACCAAATGAGGGGCAGTTGGAGGAGGATTCCGCTTACCATTCCCCCTCCTCCAAGTGTTTGGGCCTTTTGGTCGGACTATCTATAAGGGTAACTCAAAGCTTATTCATCTTACCAATAAAAAAGAGACTAACATACTAACTAAAACTAGTCCTATTTTTATCAGGTGAGACAACAAACAAGTGAGTTTTCATATAATTTTAGTCTTTCACACATACATAAGAGGGTAAACATTTTTAAACCGACCCTCTGTTAAAAATTTTCCTTTGCAGCCAGTGGTGGATCCAAAAAATAGATATTGTGTGGGCCAAATCAAATTTGGCAACACATAAATTTTTTGGCTAAAATTTATAATTACAAGGAAACAATAATGGTTTAAGTGGGTCAACCTAATCAAAATCTAAATGGTTATAATTGAAATATAATCAGGTTGGAAATTTTTAACGCTAACCCAACTCTTCTAAAATAGATCAATGCATCTAGCTTGTTTTTTCAAATGGGTCGAATTACTTGAATATCTCAACCCAAGTACTAATTTTGGGTCAGTTTATGTTCGAGTTGAATTAACTTGTTTGATCACCCTCATTGGTACATTTTAAAATTTTAAGATGTAAATAACTTATTTCCCTTGAAAAAAAAATCAAATTATCTTAACACAAAATATCTAAAGGGCTTATTTAATATAGAGATGAAGGTATTGGGTCGCACCTGTCAATAAAGATATTTACAAGACTTCCAAATAACATCGTTAATTCTTAGTTACGTTGTTAACAGGGATCGTGAGTAGAAGTTGTCAAGTTGGGAAGGGGACTGAGAGTTCAAAACTTGTAACCCTAATACCCTATCTTGTAAATATATATGTTGAGAATATGTACGTATAGCTAGAAGAGTTAGCTTCTTAAAAGGAATTGTATGTATAATAGGATAGGAGTGAATTGAGAGGTTTGGTATAATGACCATTGAGTTCATTGACCAACATGCTATTAATGAAGAGAAAGACGAAAAGGGTGTTTGGGTGATTTTTCTAGCTAATCCCAACCTAGCTATTTCCATCACCGACCAAATAATTTTGTTTCGCAGTATTTCATGATTCTTCAATCACGGATTCTCTATTTCCATATCACCTTATAATCATCAATCTTCCATCGTCACGTACCAAACAGCTCGCTTGTGCATGTGTTATTGCCTTGGAGTAGTCGTCTACACGTATTTTTCTTTCACGCTATCGTTCATTATCAACGAGAGCATAGCGTTTTACGAGAATGTTGGCGTGGTTTGCTAGTTGCTACACTCAATTTAATCAAATTACAATTTGCTCATTTGCGAAATTTGTGGCGTTTGTATGGCAAGTTTGCTCATGTTAGACGTGCATGCATGATTACGTTTGGTAACCACTTATCTACCTTTTTCTTTTTGTTTCTAATTTGAAGTACACGAAAGATGAAGGAGTGAGTTACTCCCTCCGTTCCTTAATAGATTGCCCATTTCTAATTTGGGCACTATTCATAGGTAAAGAAAAGTCCTCAAAAACAATTTACAATATATAAGATAAAACATAGTCATGTGGGGTCTTGTTGGATTCGTCTCATAGTGTACATTTTGAAAATCAAACTTTTATAATTTTTACTAATATATAATTAAAGATATTAACGATACAAAACATGCATTGGCAAACGTGCATTAGAGAAATGGGCAATCTATTAAGGGACAGAGGGAGTATATGATTGGATTTGATAAACTATATATAGATGAAATGGCGAATGTTTTATCCAAACAAAGATGTTTTAATCATTTAATTTACTTGTTCGTGAACAAGTAAAAGAACCACTATAATTATTACTGCATATGAATTCCATTCCAAATACTGCATACCATCTTCCAGATACTTTTCATCTAATTTAGTTTAACACTCTTTAGGTTTTAATATAATATTATGAATTTGTTTAGAGCTTTATTATTTATCACATGAACAACATATATATAAGCACCTTACAGGTTCATAAAATATTTGTATTTCTTTTTCTTACTTTTAATTAACGGTTTTTTCACCAAATACCCCCGACAAATTAAAAAATTCACCATATACCCTCAATGTTCCAAAAATTCACCATATACCCTTGAATTTTCGAAAACGTTCACCAACTGCCCTTTTTCTAACTTCCGTTAACTCACCGTTAGCTTTATTTACGATTTTGCCATCATTAAGCCCTAACCCTAATTCTAATCCAACCCTAACCCTAATCTAAACCCTAGCCCATATCCTAACCCTAATGCTAATCTAAACCCTAATCCAACCCACCCCCTCCCCCTCCCCCTCCACCCCACCCCAGCCAACCCCCCACCCCCTCCCCATCCCCATCCCCATCCCCATCCCCCTCTACTCCACCGGCCGGGCCCCCCCCCCCCTCCCCCTCCCCTCGTCAGATTCCCCTAACCCCACCCCCTCCCCTTCGACTTCGAATTCCCCTAACCCCACCCCTCCCCTTCGAACACCGGCGGAACAAACGCACAAACGCAGACCGGAAATTCCCATCCCCTTCGAATTGCACAAACGCACGAAATGAAAAGCAAACCCGAAAATTGCGGACCGGCAAGGCGGCGCGAGTGCAGCGTCTCCGTGGAGTAGATCGACCGGAGAGGAGAGAGCGGAGGAGAGAGAAGCGGGGGTGGGGGGCTTTCGAATTTCCGGGCGTTGCGGGTCGCGGGAGGAGGGGGGATGGGGGTAGGGGGGCTGCGGCGGAGGGGTGAGGGAAGGAGGGGGAAAACAACAGGGAGGAGTGAGAAGAAATCGCGGGGGAAGTGGAGGGGGGGGGGGGAGCGACGGGGAAGGGGAGGGCGTGGGGGTGGGGGGCAGCGGCGGTGGAGTAAAGGGTGTGGGGGGCTGGGCTGGGGTTGAAAGAGGGTGGTGGGCTGGGTGGGTTAGGGTTTGGGGGAGGGAAGGGTGGGTTAGGGTTAGAATTAGGGTTAGGGTTAGATTAGAATTAGGGTTTAGGATTAATAATGGCAAAATGGTAAATAAAGCTAACAGTGGGTTAACGGAAGTTAGAAAAAGGGCATTTGGTGAACGTTTTCGAAAACTCAAGGGTATATGGTGAATTTTCGGAACATTAAGGGTATATTGTGAATTTTTTAATTTGTCGGGGGTATTTGGTGAAAAAACTGTTTAATTAATCATATATATACTGTAAACTTTTTAAAAAAAAACAAGGTGCATGTTTTGTTACTGTTATAACGAACGCAATAAAGCAATGAAGAATTAAACAACAATCAACACAAGAATTAACTTAGTTCACTAACAATGTTTTATCTACGTCCACAGGCAGAGGAAACACTATTTTATTATCTTTTAGGAGAGGGAGTACAAAAAACTAAATATGGAGGCAGAAATTACTGATAAGGTTTATATAGTACCCTTCTAATTAACATAAACAAAATAAGTCAAAACCCGAAACTAAAATAGAAACAGTTTACTAAACTGCATAGACCAGATAATTTAAGGCATATTTCAACAGTTACAAATACCATTCTCACATATACTCATTAATAATAACAATGACATGAGTATATTTCTCATTAACTTGCATTATTGTTGTATGTTATCTTTATGTTCAGGAATAAAGAATACAAGGAAACCCTTCTTGTGAGGAGAATTGTTAAAGCATCGGATATAACTATACATAGGAATTGTGAAGAGATAATGTGCCAAATCTAAGCTATTCAGTGTATATAACATTTGAAAAACAATTACGACGAGAAAATCGGTGGTAAAAAATACATGTGACGATTTTCGAAACTACATTTACGACAAGAAACCTTGTCATTAATATTGTAAAAAATATTGTAAATGTCGAACAATTGCGACCAAGTACTTATCTTGTCGTAGAAATATTATGCATATTGATTTCCCAAAACAGGATGTGCGACCATAAAATTGGTCGTAAACAGACATTTTTAACGACGGGATATAAGCCTCGTCGTAAAAGGTTATTTACGACGAGTATATGAAACCTGTCGCAATATTTTTTGCGACGGAGCCTTTTGCGACGAGCCGACGACTGATGACCATACGCGTTTCTCGTCGTAAAAGGCCTTTTACGATCTGAAAAGGGTTATTTACGATCGATTTTCAGGTCGTAAATGACACTATATATTCCTTGTAGTGGTACCTGATTAACTTTCCTAAAAATGTACTTGATTCGCCAATTCCAATGTTTTAAAATAGAGGGATGCGAGCAATGATTTGCTTCAATTTCCAAAGCGGGGGCTAAGTCCCTAAGATATGTTTTTTTTCTCTTCTTCTTTTTTGAAAGGCCTCTAATAAAATTGAGTTTATCACAACTCACAAGCAAGCTATTGCTTCGAATACCATGATCATATGATGAAGAATCGTAATCTCTGCTATGAAGTTGTGAGTATTGCCTAAACTAAAAGCACAAACATCCATATGGAACTTTCTCATCAGCTTGGTATATGATAATATGAATCAATACTCTAAAATAAATTTCAAATTTGAATGCATTAGTTAATTAAAAGTACGAGAAGTTACTACATTTCTAGAAACTGATTCCATTCATAAGATATCAAGAATGTTGACTTTAAAAAACAAAAAAAAAATTGTATGCGTACCGTTTGAAATTAAATATTAATCAACCAAAGAGTAAATATATGAGTTGCCAATGGAAGTTGTCCCAACTTGCGCATGTGATGAGAAATTATACCAGGAATCAGAATTACCCACAGGCCACATGCTTCCGCGTCCCCCCCTCAATCCTGCACAGATATATTCCTATCAACCTACAGATTCAATGACTATTGAGTTATTGACCTCAACCCTTTATGCCTTAACCCCATAAACTCTACTCCATCTGTCACAAAATATAGTTTTTTATTCTAAATTTTCAAAGCAATTAAGGTAAGTAAAATTTAAGAGGAAAATTAAGACTTTTTTGTTTATTTAAATAAATATTGTACGGGAAAAGATGATTTTAGGAGAGAAACTGACCGGAGTATAATTGGTGAAAGAACATTAAGTGTAACTCTTGGGTTGTATAAACAAAACAAAAACCTAATTTCAAGAAGCAAATAAATGATGGTGACACGATTTTTCTATGCAAATTACAAAAAATGTGGAACTAAATATAGAACCAAGAACTATATTTTGGGACACCTAAAATGGAATCCAAAACTATATTTTGGAACCGGGGGGAAGTAATTTCCTAATAAGATTTTATAAACCTAACCATGAGACACCTCGCTTCCAACAAAGTGATGCAGAACGAGCCGGTTTGTATTAAAGTTTTAATTCGTTTAAGTAAGTGGATTGACCTATTATAACTCATTTGTTAAATGAGTTTGATTAGGATTAAATTTTCAAATATAAATCCGACGTGATAATCCACCCGTTTACCCGATGCACAATGATCATCAATACTATTAATTTAACTTATAAGATTACGAATATTTTCTTCTTTTTTTAATTCAAGTCTTAATTTGTTTTCTGGTAATTCATTTGAATATATTTTTCGTACAAAGAAAGCAGACTAATTATGTTGTCAAACTATCTTATTTATTTATTAATATATGTGTGTATAAAGGGATTACATAAATAGGTAAAAATGCCTTTAAAAATATGGATCAAGGTATAAAGAGAGTCAACCCATAATATGTTGAATCCCAACATGAAGTTAACCCAACTCGACTCCATGTGTTCACAACGTACACCTTATTATGATGCCATCATATAAGATCTCGTTGGAGTTGTATTAATTTCAGCTTTTTATAAGTTTTAATCCTTCCCTTCCATTATACTTCGTTTGAACGCTTTTTGGACTTTATATGACCAATTGTCTATTACTTCATTTCTCATCTTTATCTTCCTTTATCTACCTCAATCTCTATTTTCTCCTACGTCATCAAATACTTTGAAACTATACATTGACATAAATTTTACAAGATCTCACATGACCATGCTATTATTTATATAGTGGTGGAAATTCGTGGTGAAAGTTTGTATCTTAAAATACAAGTGTTGCTATCAGCAGCCTTTGATTCCTTTCTCTCTCCCAAACCCTAGCCTCTCTCTCAAACCCTAGCCTCCATTAGTGTTCTTGTAGAGGCTTCTGCCAGTTGTTAAGTATATTGGTGGAAAGCCTTAAAATTTGTTATTTTATTTGCTTTATTGTTAGTTTTATTATTTATAGTTTATTTTTAATAATTCTCCCTTCTAACTCTCTCTTCTGTTGTGAAGGTTGTCTCTATCAATATGATGGTTTTATCTACTCTCGCCAAGAGAGTCTTGGTTTTTTGGTTAGCTTTGAAGTTTGAAAATGTGGGAAATCACACTTATTAGTTGAAGATAAAAAAAATATAAAGATGAATGTCAAATTTCATTTTACTATAACATCAAACATAAAAGATGTTGAGTCATCGAGTTCCGTTTATATTTGAAATATTAATATATAAAAAAACGGTTTTGAAGCGTTTATATTAGTCAATTCGATGAAGAATTTCAAATTGATGTTTTAGATTATCTTTTACATAAGCGTTATTATTGTCGTAGATGTTGTATGACGATTTATTAATGATATCTTCCTATTCCCTTAAAAAAAACAAAATGCAAGAGTTAATTTCCAACAGAACCCAAAGTTCAAAAAAAGTAGTAAGCAGTTATTACAGTTTATCTTGGTTACGCAGTCTTACAAATTTACAGTTAAAACATTTACATTTTACTCACTTTCTGCTAGACCGTTGGACAACAGTCTTAACATACAGTAAGAAACAAAACAAAAACAAAAAAGTAAAAGGTGGATGATGAAATCAGACGATCAGAATATGATGCAACATAGAGAAAAAAGATAAGGATACATGCACAATAACAAAACTCATGATTCATGAAATTAAGTACTAAATGGGAGTAGTTTGAAAAAAGGTCCCCTTTTGCTGGGAAGCAACGGTCAATAAGGTTAGTGCGCGTGTGCTTTTTTTTTTCTCCCTTAATTTGTGACCTGTCAATTGGCTGTCATTTGCATTGTCATTTTGCCATGCTTATTGCTTCTTCTTCTTCTTCTTCTTTTCTCTCTCCTCCTAATTCCTATGCAAATTGCAAAAATAGATTATCATGACATGACCGACAAAAAGGCAAAAGCTCGTCTATCCAACAACCTATATTATTATTTATTATCATCAATTAAATATTTTCTCTTATGTTCAATTTTTTATTAATTTGATCTATATTCTTTACGAGGTGATGCTTGAGGCTCGCCTGTTCCGGCGTAATTTTCTCCATTACATTGATTTCTTTTTCTTTTATTACTTCTAGTTTGGTATGCAATAAATTATGTAGGCAATAGAAATTCCCATGATATTCTGATTTGAGTAGTTGTTTGGTTGACAGAAAGTAAGGAAAATGAGGACAATGAAAATTCATTGGAATTTGAAATCCCCCCATAATGTAGGAATTGATTTACCCTACCCTACCCTCCCCTTGGTCACTCACAATTCCTATGAATTACAACTTTCCTTATGACTATCAAACAATTTAGACTAATTCCTAAGAATTTCATAAGGGAATTAAATTCCCACGATTGGTAAATTCATATGGGAAAATAATTTTCATTGCAACCAAACAAGCACTAAGATTATCCAAAGACTTCTCTCCCTGGAAACTTATAGGCCTCTAAGTGTATTGTATACTCAAGACTACTTTTTCACATATTACTCGTTTCTTGAGCAACAAGTGATAGTTTAGTGGTGTTGGCATCACATCTGATTCCAAATATACTGTAATCGAGTCTCACCCCATGTAAGGAGGGATTCCCAATTTTCTCCTCCTACTTGCAAGGGACTTCATCTTACCTTATTTAAAAAATATATATATTACTCAAATCTTCTTATTTGGAGCTCTCAAAATAATTGACGACCGGAAAAGTTAGCTCACGTATACGATAATCACTGCACTATCCGAATGCACGACACAAAATTGCATCTCCAAATATGAGTTTTACTTAATTCGTTCTTTTTCTATTGCAACAATTAAATTTTTACACTATTCACCCCACCACCCTTTCACTATCTATTGTCATTTTTGCATAAGGAAAAACTTAGTCATGTAGGGTGTGGTTAGATTCGTCTCGATATATACTTTCAAAATATCAAATTTTTACCCAAAAGTAATTGAAGAAATTGATAGTTAAAGTTGTGCATTGACAAGCGTGAAACTCAATTGTTGCAATAGAAAAAGAACAGAGGAACTATATTATATTAACAAATTTCCTTTTGACCAATTTTTTGTTTCTTTTGTTAGTTATAATTTACACAAACCTATAAAGAGGTACTCCATCTATTTTTTTATCCTTCTCACTCTCCTCTGTGCGTCTCCAAATGCACATCTTTGAACTTAAATATCTTTCATTATATATTAGTAAAAATTGAATATTAATAAAGTACTAATTTAGACGAATCAAACAAGACCCCACATGACTTATATTTTTCCTTATAAATAGAAAAAAAAATGAAAAGATTCTCCATAAGTATGAATAGTGTCAAGATTCCAAGTGAGAAAGATAAAAAAGACAGAGGGAGTATTGGTGAAAGGGAGAGGTGGTAGCTCAGTGGAGTACCACCCCGAATTCCAGGCCCAGGGTTCGAATCCTCATCCCAACAATATGTTGGGGATTAATCTTGTGGTGGCAGTGGGCCTTCAGGCATGTTGTCTTCTGGGCTGTTTAGCCTTGTACCCAACCTCTGAAATGGTGTGCCCTGCACACTAGGCTAGGGGTTGGTATTCGGGCCAATTATCTTTCCTAATCAAAAAAATAAAAATAAAAAGGTATTGGTGTACAAAATTGAAAGTTAGAGAATAACAATTTGCATTGCTTTTCAAAAGGCAATCACTATGTACATTTCATTAAAATTATAACACTTGGATTCTCACATTTTTCAATATGCATGATTAGCAATTAATATTTGATAATTAATTCGTTCGTAAAAATAACATATATTTAATTTTTTAATATATAAAATTAGATATTAAGATAAAATTGAATATTTTGCATACTAACTTTTATTTTTACATACTCGTGAAAAATTTCTGAAATATTGACAAAGAAAATAATGCAAAAGTCAAGTTGTTGAAGTTTAGAAAAATAAAGGAAATATCTAATATTTCCACTGTTTCAAAACATGTGTTACATCTTTCTATTTAATCTATTCCGATTTTTTTGATGCATTCTTCTTAAGTAAAACTTTCTTCACAGATTCATTTTGTCTGTCCACTTTTTAAATCTTCATAAATTTGCATGTACAAAGCAAATAAGCAATGATTTTGAAACAGATAGAGTATATAGCATGTAAACTTGACTCTTTTAGTGGTTATAATTTTTTAGGAACAATGGTTATAGTTTATATATGCTAAATTACAAAATTTTGTATCTATGTGAGGTCACTTGTTGAGTTATTACATAATCTGAATTTTATTATATTAGAACCCTATTACTAACTTGTAAGAAAGAGTATTGATAATAGCAAACATTTTCTTTTTTTGGTAAGAAATACCTAACACATGTGAAAACTGTAAAATATGCTAGATAAAATTAGTGTAGTTTAGAAGGTACTAATTAAAAAATTCTTGCTAAAAAATTTCATATTGCTCTAAAGTTTATGCTTTCGTGAACTTATACCACACTTCAAGACCTAATTTAATAAGTATTTCTTCCTCTAAAAAAAAAATTTCAAATTCCCCATAAAACCAGCCTCATAATCTCATATTCTCTAGATTATAGTCTCTTCTGTGTCTGTTTCTCTCTCTTGGTGTCTTCCTCATCATACTCTTCTGCCTCTGCTTTTCTCTCTCCTAAAGTTGATAATGTAAACACTGATAGCTAAAAAACAACTGGCTTTTAAACTCTAAAATCTTCAAAGAAAAACACCCCATTTTTCTGAACCCACAAAAAATGGCTTATACTAGCACTACTCTAGTGTTATTTGCCTTCCTAATTTCACTCTTAGTGAGCTTATCTTCAGCTGGAGATGCCTTTGTTTACTATGATTTTGAAGTCTCCTACATTACTGCTTCTCCATTGGGTGTTCCTCAGCAGGTAAATATTCTTCAGATCTTCTCATTTTTTTTCTTGTTTTTGCACATTTGATTATCTGGGTATTGCTACAATTTTGATTCAGAATAATGGGTTTTACTTAAATTTTTTTAAAAAGGGGTAGTTTTTCTTTCAGATCTACAAAATGTGCTTTTAATCTTTAAGCTCAGTAAATAGTGAGTTACTGTTTTGTACTATATAGCTAAAGTTGCAATCTTTTTGAACTATTCATGTTCATAATATGCAATTTTAGCTAAAGTTCTTAGCTTTTGTTTTTTGAAAGTTTGGAACTTGTTTGCATGTAGGTCATTGCTATAAATGGTAAATTTCCTGGACCTCCTATGAATGTCACTACTAACAACAATGTAGTTGTCAATGTGCACAACAAATTGGATGAAGAACTTTTAATGACTTGGTAACATTTCTACATCACCCTAACAAATTCTTTGTGTTTTGGTAATGTTGAGCATATTATTAAGGAAAATGTGTTGTTTTGGAAATAGGGCTGGTATATTTCAGAGGAGAAGTCACTGGCAAGATGGAGTTTTGGGAACTAATTGCCCAATTCCTCCAAAGTGGAATTGGACTTACCAATTTCAAGCTAAGGATCAAATTGGTAGTTTCTTTTATTTCCCTTCTACCAATTTCCAAAGAGCTGCTGGTGGTTATGGAGGTATAATCATCAATAATCGTCCAGTTATTCCGATTCCATTCGCGGTGCCGGAGGAAGATATTGTCATTATGATTGGAGATTGGTTCACCAAGAGCCACTCAGTTAGTGTTACTAAACCCTTTACTCATTTTTGCAATGTTATATTTGTTTGAATATTTGTGCATCTTTTGAGTGAAAATTAATGGTTGATTCTTTGATATGTTCAGGATTTGAGGAAAACCCTTAATGGAGGCAAATCTCTAGGAATGCCAGATGGTGTTCTTATTAATGGAAAGGGCCCTTACAGATATAATGACACTCTTGTTCCTGATGGCATTGATTATGAGACTTTTAATGTTCATCCAGGTAAATTATCTTTGAAGGCATAAGATTTTTTTTACTAATTGAGATCTTTGAAACCCATGTGCTGAATTATATGTTTGATTAAGTCCTTTAACTTTAGTTAAATGTGTCTGAAAAAAATTGTGATTAGTGTTTTTTAAACATCTAATTTGAGGAATGGTTATAGAATATCTCTTGTTGGGTTAAAGACTTAAAGCTGTTCCTATGCTCTCTTTTTTTCAACATTATGTGTTGACTAACTTGTTGTCTCACTTGGTTATGACAGAAGCCATGTGCTTGATCTTCTGTATGTTTGAATTCTTTGGAGTAATTAATGTGAATAATGAATATTCTTATTAACAAAACTCCTTTATTGACTTAACCAAATTGTGCTGGCCCCTAAATTCTTTTTTGGTGGGGTTATTGTTGCTGCTAATGGTTATATCATCTTTGCATGTTATGTGTTGGACAACAATGATGATTTCCAACTTTTTCTGCTGTCATGAGAATTTTGGTGGTCTTAATTGGATTTCTTTTGGTGTTTAATAAGTGGGTGAAACTGCAGATGCCAGCCAACTTAGCTGGTGTAGTCTTTTGGGGGTTCTGATGGTATGTCTCATTACTGCCATTTGTAGTTCCTTATAAACCAAATGAGCGAGTGAAATTGGGTGCAAAATGTGGGGAATGCTCTAAAACTAAGCATGCTCATGATATACATCCAAAATGTGTGGTTGTTTGGTATAAGTCTCAGTTTTCAGTTTTTGGTTTAAAGTTTTCAGTTTTTAAAGTCATATGATATAAGCTCTGTATAATATACCTTCAATAACTAAGCATGTTCGTTGACAACAGAACACAAAGAGCAACTTCTTCTAGATTCCGGATTAGGGATATTTACTTTATTTTTGGAAAGAGCTGAAAACTAAAAACAACATTCGATAACAAATAAGTTGTTATCATGCTCAATACACCAGGTTGAGATTAATATTAAGTGTATTTATGTCAGCATAACATAAGCAACAATGTTTTTGTAACTTTTACCAGGAAGGACTTACCGTTTACGTGTACACAATGTCGGAATCTCAACTAGCTTGAACTTCAGAATCCAGAGCCACAATCTGCTTTTAGCTGAAACTGAGGGATCCTACACTGTGCAGCAAAACTACACTAGCTTGGACATACATGTTGGACAATCTTACTCATTCTTGCTCACCACGGATCAGAATGCCAGTTCTGATTACTACGTAGTGGCCAGTGCTCGGATGGTCAATGAAACAACTTGGCGAAGAGTTACTGGTGTTGGAATCTTGCATTACTCAAATTCCAAAGGTAAGGCACATGGGCACCTCCCTGAGCCACCACAAGATGAATTTGACAAGACTTTCTCCATGAACCAGGCCAGATCGATCAGGTTAGTTGAATTAGTACTATCTACATTGTGTGTGATCCACTATAAATATTGATCTTTTTAGTTTGGGAAATTATACATTACCCTGTACTTTAGAAATTTTTTTCTTCTGAAATGACCCTCAGTCCCTCACTTATTGGGCCTTCTCTAATATAACCCTGAACTTTGGAAACACGCTAGAATAAGGTAACCCTTCTCTTGCTGTAATTAAATAGTATTATTTTGGAAAACTATCTAAAGTACAGGGTTACCATATATAAGTTCCCTTTTAGTTTATGTACTTTATCAGTTTGTGAAAATAGGAGCAGTACTGTCTTGGGAGATCTTTGGGGAAACTGAAGCAATTCAGGAAAATCTGTTGCATACTTGCATCATAATACTCATTTTTTCATAGTAGATACCTGAATTTGTCCTTGTTCTTGTAAAGCATTCTATGTTTACCTTATAATAAGATGGTTTCTGGTATTATTGAGGTTTAGAAAATTAATTCTGCAGATGCATATAAACTGCAGAATACTTACCGTATAATAAGATGGTTTCTGGTGTGGTGTTGGCGATCAGAATATTTATTGTGCAGGAGCATGTAAACTGCAGAATATTTACCTTATTATAAGATGTCCGTACAGCTTGTTGAATGTTGATATCGTTGTTCGTTTTGATATAAGTATTATGTTTTTTAGCAAGGTAGGCCTTGATATGTCCCTATCTTGTACCTGACCTGAAATGTTTGTGGTCATATTATGTAGGTGGAATGTGTCTGCTAGTGGTGCCCGTCCTAACCCACAAGGTTCCTTTAAATACGGTTCCATAAATGTGACCGATCTTTTTGTCATACAAAACAAGCCACCAGTGAGAATCAACGGGAAAAAACGCACCACTCTCAATGGGGTTTCATTTGCCAATCCTTCCACACCAATGAGGCTTGCTGATAAGCACAAACTGAAAGGTGTTTATAAGATGGACTTTCCCCATAGGCCCTTAACAGGAGCCCCTCGCGTGGAAACATCAATTATCAATGGTACTTACAGGGGATTTCTGGAGATTATTCTTCAAAACAACGAGACCAGGGTCCACACTTATCACCTTGATGGATACAACTTTTTCGTGGTTGGGTAAGGATCATTTCCTCTTTAGCCTTTCAATTATGGTTTTGTTCTTATAACTTGAATAACCCTGAATTTCTAGGAAAAACTCCTATATGTATCCTCCAATATATGGAAACATATATCAGTGGTATATGTGGTAATTTTTGTGAAAATAACTTTCCTAAACACCCCCTATTTGTATTGAAAATTTCCCAACACACCCGTCAATTTCTCCAAAATTTACCAAGAATGCCACTAGTACGCAATATTTGCATATATCAGATATAAATTAGGACAACCTCAAACTTATTATTGGCTCTATTAAGTATTCTAGTCGTGAATCGAACTTGGACAACCTTTATATATGAGCTTTTTATTACTATCAACCTATAACTTATGTTTCCGTTGAACTTTGTTTCTTCATATATTTTTGGTATCAATTATACTCAAGAATGTTTTGGATGTCTCAATTACAGAATGGATTATGGTGAGTGGTCAGAAAACAGTAGAGGAACATACAACAAATGGGATGGAATTGCTCGCACCACAGCACAGGTATCATCATGTCTTGTTTCATTATACAAACAACTAGGCTTCTTTTTCATCTTACTCCATTATGGAAATCATCAAGTAAACTGAAGCAAGCGCTGAAGTTTCTGGCAAGTCCAAGAAATGTTCACATTGAGCAATAACTAAAGCCCGAAATATCCTTATTGTTGTAGGTTTATCCTGGGGCTTGGACTGCTATTTTGGTTTCACTCGACAATGTCGGTATCTGGAATTTGAGAACCACAAATCTTGACTCGTGGTATCTTGGACAAGAAACCTATATCAGGGTGGTCAATCCAGAAACCGCTGGCAATCCAGAGTTGGCATTGAAGACTGAGTTGCCTGTTCCTGACAATGTCCTTTTTTGTGGTGCACTCAAGAAGCTGCAGAAGTATGTCCTTGTAACCCAATATTCCCTAGAAAAAATCTACTTGTCTAAGAAGTTCAGCGGCTAACAGGGGGCAAAGTATCCTAAATACCCTTAATCCCCAAATTATGGGTTAAGGGCACCATCAACATTACGCCCCTTGTTAGTTGTTTGTTACCGTGTTAGGCAATTAGCCGGACTCTAACTTCGATGAAATATCAACGTACAAGATAGACTATAACGTTGCATTTGGTTTGGTTTTGTTTTTGCAGGCCTCAAGATATTTCTTCTGCAGCAAATAGTCCCATTCAGCTCATCTTTACGCTGTTGATGATATGCACGGCCATTTTCCATCTCCATTGAGGCATTTTAGCCTGGATGCGAACGAGATTGTTTACTGTCGAGAAGCATGGATTATTGTTGGTGAGAATTGGTCCTAGAGTCTGAATGTCTTTTAGGTTTGTCAATATGGATATCCACAATTTCTACGGCACTTCATTATTTAGTTTTTGTAGCTCATCCCTTTCTTATATTCTTGATGCTCCCATATTCTCCCTGTAGCCTAATTTGTGAGAGTTAATTATTCTTTTTTTATTTCAACCATTTATTTATCAAATGTAATCATGACTATTTATTTGTCAAATGTCAATACTCGAGAGTTCTTCTTATTTTAAAGATGTCATATTTATATATATATATTTAGTTCCTTGTTTTTTTAATAGTTTAGAAGAAATCGTCTGCGATGTTCTCACACAGGCCCTACCCAGATGCCCATTACAAGCAAGACATCCTTGATTGTTGTAAAGATATGCATTGAATACTATGCAAAGTACTTAAGAAATTAAGGAGGGAGTACTAGGCAAATACTATAAGCAATATGTTGAACCAAAAAGATGGACTCACACTCGTGAACTACTCTCGGTGTTTTTTTTTATTGCTACATTGTTTGGGCACCTTTTTAAAGATTTTTTTAAACCCTTAATATCTCTTATTTCCCTTAAGTAAAAATTATAAAAATTTGATATTATGAATCTGTACATCGAGACGAATCTAACAAGACCACACATGACTAAATTCTTACTTGTAAAAAAATCACAACAATCGGTCAAAGTTGGTAGTTTGATTTCCTAAAATGAAAATGTAGCAATTAAAAAAACAGAGGGAGTACTATAGAATTCATACTGCAATAATAGCTATGTCAACGAGATTAGTTAGTAAAGTCTTGGGGGATGATTAGATTCCGTCTACATTACTAGACTATAAAAAAATTGCACCATAAAGAAAAAAGAGGAAAAAGAATTACCCCAAAAAGAAGGTTTTCATACATGCAATACTGAAGTTATTGGGCCTGGTCTGTGTGGGTTATTTGTTTGTCACTGGACCATGTTTACTGAGATGTGTATTGTTCTTTCCTATCTTATTCAACTTTGACAAAAGTGAGCAATTGAGCATGCGCCCCTAACAAAGACACAAAGCAAGGACAAGGCCTTGTTGTCATCCATGGCCCAGGCCCGAGGATAAGAAAAGGTTAATATGAGCAAAAAGGTTCTCTTGGTTTAACCATTGGAGACAGTATCCGAGTATGTGGTTGGTTTTAGGTAGTAAAACAACAACTATATTGCTATTTGCTCGACAAATATATAAATTCTTTTTGAAAATAATAATTAATACTTCTTCCGTTTCTTTTTACTTGCAACGGTTTGACTTTTACTTTATTCACAAACTCTACTTAGTTTATCTTTGGCGATTCATAGTTAAAGAAAAATATAATTATGTGGGATCTTGTTAGATTCATGTCAATGTATATTTTTCGAATATGTACTTTTAATAATTTTTAATTATCTGTAATTAAATTTATTAATGGTTGAAGTTATGTATTGACAAACGTGAAAGTCAAACTGTTACAAGTAAAAAGATATAGAGGAAGTAGAACATTGTTTATAATAATCGACTCAAATTTCTTACTTCATATTTGTTCTTGAAAGTACTCACTTTTGCTTCTTTCATATTTTAATAAATTTTATTTTCTTTATCAATACCATCATTTTTCCTAGCAAAACGGTCCACATAAACTGACTAAGCATCGTTACCCTTCTTTACCCCCACCCAAAAGGACCTATTTTGGCTTCCAAAGGTTTCCAAATCTACCGTATCTGAGTAGAATATCATAGAAAAAGAATATAGTGGAAGGCAATAATTAAAAAAAAAGTTGGAGTAATTAATTTGAGACCCTTCAAAGTTATAAGTGTTATAAGTTAACTCATTATTGGAAAAGATTGTCTTAACCATGGGATGATGGGAGCTCTAAAAATTATTTCAAAAATTACAGAATTTAATTTCAGGCCAGAATAATTACAATTTGATTCTTCAAAGATAATAGCAGAATATATAGAAAGAATCATAATTCATACATGGCAATCCAAATTTGCAGCTTGAGATGGAGAATGAAGGAGAAAAAACTATCTTAAAAGCATCTTGATATTATATGTTTGGAGGAGAGGTTAAGTTGGTAGCTAAGCAAGTTAGCAAGAGCATCAACAAATAGCTTTAGGATGCATAAGTGTATGGTAGGCATCCAATGCAAAAATACATTTTTTTTGCATCACTTTAATTTGGAACTTTACAGGTCATGTCAATATATCATATATGCTTACTGTCTACCTTGTTAGGCTTGTTACCAAAAAGCATTATATTGACCGATTGACCCCATCCAGGCCGTTAACATAGCTAGTCCACTCATAATCTCATATAACACAGCATCAGGTAATCATGTAAATTAAAGTTATTGCTCCCTCCGTAAATAATACACGAATTATTGTTATAAGGCAAAATTAGTGCCCAACACTATCTTATAGGCAGGTGCACCTAACACCACCAACTACGACTAAGTAGCCTAAACACCACCAACTACGGGGTGGGGTGCGTCATACCACTAACTACGGGGTGGGGTGCGATCATCATAAAAACCCACCGTCATCGGCAACATTTTAGGCTTCCGACCTCGGTTGGTGGGGTGCAGTCTGTACCATAAAAACCCACCGTCATCGGCAATATTTTATCGGCAACATTTTAGGCTTTCGGCCTCATTTATGGTACGGAATGCACCCCACCCCATAGTTGGTGGTGTTTAGGCTACTAGTCGTAGTTGGTGGTGTTGGGTGCACCCGAGCTATAGTTCAGGGTGTTGAGGCCAATTTTGCCTTGTTATAATTATCTTTTTTTTGTACGCAGGTGATGTTCCGCATGTATATACTAATATATCAAAAGACGTTCTTAAATAAGAAACGGTGCCACATGCATTGTATGAGATTTGATCCCGTAACTTTAAATTTATATATTAAAGAGTTAACTAGTATATTAAGTGATATTTGGTGTTGTCCTTTTAAATTAAAATACTAATATATGAAACATATAATTGCTTGGAGCTAGCCGTAGTTCTTGAATATATATATCATAGAGATCAATTGTAACGATTATATGTGGATCCTTAGTTCTTTAATATCTTCAAGGAGCAATATATGAGTCCTAATATTAATAGTTGGGTTCGAGAGTTGAAGACTTATGATGATCAATTTACTAGCTTTTTTTTTTTTAAATATACAAGGATGACGGTTTGGAGAGCACTATATATGGTGGCTAGTCTCACTTGATAAGGTAGAAGGTTATCATAATTGATTTTCTTTGCTACAAATTAAATAAAAGTTGTAATTTAATGGTTAAATATTAAAACCCCTTGGTTAGAAGTAAGACCCTACAGGACCAACACTCTCGCAGGTCAGCCAGCTCAACTACACAGGTCAACGCTTGAGAGTAGGGGGATATAAGAGAATTCCTACTCCCAAGCACAAGTAGGTAGTAGGGTTTGAACTTGTGACTTCACAAGGTGAGTTCCCCACCACCTCCACCAACCAAGCTTGATATGGTTAAATATTAATATGGAGGAGCGACTTGTATTTGTCTACATAGGTGCATGCATGACTTCTTATGTATTCCCTTCGTTTCTCTCCAATATTATTGCAACATCACTCCTTGACACATTTTTAAAGGAAGTCCTCGTGTAAAAAGATCAAGATAAGGATAGATAAAAAGTGGGATCCATGTAATAGGAAAGAGATAGAGAAAAGAAGATATTACCAAATAATAAAATTTTGCATTAATGTGAAAAACCCAAATACCAAGATCCTTATAAATTTTACTCCATCAGTCTTCAATTAGATTTACATATTTTTTAAGGTAAGGAGAAGCCCTAGTAAGTTGGGGAAATAAAGGAAAATCCAATAAAGTTAGGAGTGTACTTGATCCCAGGACCCCTAGAATCAGATGTAATGACTAATGACTACACTACTAGACCAACACCTGTTGTTCATGCAATTCCTCATATAAAATGAGCCAGCATAATTAAATATTACTATTTACGATGTGGTCTTTACCAAACTATACTAATGAAAAACCAAATATGTAGATAAAAGATGGATAGACTAACAATTTCGACCTGATAGTTCCCAATAGATTATAATTTATTTTCCAAAGTTTGACTTATAAAATAAAATTGGGCTATTGTTTCTAAACAGTGGGAATAATACTTTTGCCTTTGCTCCCTGACCAGCAGCAGAACCAAATTCATTTGAACCATCATAATCATGCCATACTTCTTTGAGAATAACTTTTTCCTTTTCCACTTCTACTTTCAGGTAGTAGCAATATAAAAGACAAAACTCCTTTTTAACAACAAAAACTCTATCTGGGGTAAATTTAAGTTCAAAATTTAATGCATAAATTGGGTACATAATACTACCTCCGTTTCAAATTAATCTACACACTTCACTTTGGGGGAGAACCAAGGAGAAAGTGCAAAAGTATGAGAGATAAACTAAAAATGTGGAGAGAGAAACTGAAAAGTGAGAGAGAGAAACTGAAAAGTGGGTTAAAATATTAAAAAGTGGATGACATGGGTGGAAAAAGAGTAGAAAGTAGATGTGACATGTTACCAAAAATAGAAAAAGAAACAATGTGTAGATTAAAAAGAAACAGACCAAAAAGGAAAGTGTGTACATTAAAAAGAAACGGAGGTAGTATATTATTCCGAGCTTATGCTTGAGTTACCCTTTTACATTAAAAAGTGCTTAGTATATTGGAGCCACTAATCTTATATTTTTGTCATGGTTTTAAAATTGGAATGTTTTTGACTTTTACACTATTGATCGTATATTTACTTTGACTGTGTTATTTTGCTAATATATAAAGTATAAAATAAACATTATTAGTAATATGTTGTTGGATCAATTTCAATGTGGATTATCAAGATATCAATTTTTTATATTTTTGCTTTTTAAATATTAAATTAAAGTTACCTATTGGCAAATGTGAAAGTAAAAGAACTTTGCAATCCTAAAAGAAATGAGGAAGTATAGGATAAAATCACCATTTAAGAAGGGTAATTTTAAGTGTTACAATATTAACTTAAACAATGAAGAATATAACTTATGCAAAAACGAAAATTGTCCACGATAAACTTAATTACTGCTGATTGGATGCATGTGATATTTTTAGTTTCAATTAGCTAAACAACCCGTCAAAAATAATTAGTTAAATGAGATATAAGAGAATTCTGGGACTCACAGAAAATAAGGTTTTAAAAATACCCGCAAAATTCATGGAATTAAATTTAGCTAAATAAAAATTTAGCCGAACAATTAAACTCTTTCTATTTTATTCAAAATAAGATATACTCTATAAACAATATTATATTCAGTCATCTATTAGTCCCTCTAATCAAAATAGATTGACATTTAGAAACTGAGTGTGATCATAAAGGCATAACTTTGATCATTAATAACTTGATAATGTATCAATTAAATTATAAGAAGTTTGTGTTGCGATAGTACATCTTGCAATGAATCCAATAATGTTATTCCATATCAATATGATTTATCTTATATGTCAATAGGATCAAAGATGAAGTTTGTCCAAGCTCACTCCAGTTTAAGTTATCTATTTTGGGATGAAGTGAATAGTATATAGTACTATACCTATACATATATTGGAAAGCATTGGCAAAAGATCCTATCTTTCACATAATCCTCTCCCTAATTTCATGGGCATCATCGTATTCATCCCCGTACATCTTAACAAAATGGCGCATTACAAATCTTGAACTCGAGACCTCAAGGTTCATCATTAAAGACATAATTAACCATCGATTGAATGAAATCTACGGGATCTTCACACCCTAATTCAAATAAAAAAATCTATATAACTTTGAAAAACTAAAAAGTATTGCAAATTTTTAGGTGTTCCCGGGAGCAGCTTTTTTTTTACGTTTATGACATACTTTGCTCAAATGAGCAAAATGTCAAATGTGCAAATAAAATATTAGTAAAAAAATGTGAGAGAACCTAGTTCTAATGACTCCTAAGAGCACTATACAGATTTAGAAAAAAATTGCGTCCAAAAAAGTGATTACAAATTTAGCTTATTTACGTGTGTGACCATTTATTGTTTTCTTAAATAAGATGCCCAAGCTAAAAAAACAATTGATTTTGATCGGTTTAATCTTTTACTTATGTTGTATTATATAAGCCAAGGGGGATCAATGGTGTCCCCCTTAGAATTTTCTTAAATGTCCCTCACAACAATCCACAAACAAACCTTCTGGCAGCTAATCAACCCAAACCCACGCACAAACTTGCCAAAACAAAATAATCAATCAAATCTCTGTTAACCCAATCAACTGATATAATGTTCAATCAAATAAACTTGCCAATAAAAAAAATCAATCAAAAAGATTCATTATCATTAGTGGTGTCAGAAACAGATCTGACCGCTGGGTCAACCTGATATTGACCTGACTTGAACCTGGTTCGACCTGTGAGGGTTAGTCCTCAGACCTGACCGAAATCTGACCTGGGATTACCCAGATCTGACCGGCAGCCGACAAGATTATATTCTGACCCGACCACACAGTCATGCATTCAAACCCGAACCCGATCGTATCCCAACCAGATTTTAACCCAAAACCCGATTAGGCCTAATAAATACATGGTTCAACCCGATTTGTTTATAACTGACCCGAATTCAACTAGAATTCGGTTAAACCAGATAAAATAAAATCTGCCTGATTTGATCCAATTTTTCAAACCAACTTATTTGGACCACTAAACTTAAATAATCTTATAACTTATAAAGACAAGGGAGTAACCGAGTAACTGACTAAGTGTTAAGTTACTATATGGTTGTTAACAAGTTACTATCTAGTAACTAATAAGTACTTGCTAACTAATAAGTTATGGTTAGCTTTTATAGGGGATAATGATTTGGGGTATAATTTATTATTATTATTATTATTATTATTATTATTATTATTATTATTATTATTGTGCAACATATGAACCCTCGTTATAGTCACTTAGGCCTCATATGAACCGTCGTTGTAAATATATGAATGTATGATTGTCATTTGTTATAGTATTATAACCTATCAAGAGTCGTTATACTAATTTATAATCAATAGAGTATTAGATTGGTTTTACAATTATTTTGATACCAATTTTACACTAAAATGATTAAACATACTGATAAAATAGTTTGTTTATACTTTATCATATATAGTCACAACATAATACATATATACCGCGTTATGTCTGTTATTGTTATTGTTATTGCTATTATTAGCATTGTTGCTACTATTACTATTAGTATTTATATTGTTATTGTTAGTATTCGTGTTCTTATTTGTATTACTATTACTATTGTTAGCATTGTTACTATTACGGTTATTATTTGTATTATTATTATTATCATCATCTCTTTATGTTTATTATTATTATTATTCTCATTACCATCATAGCTATTTACAAACTTATATATCAATCATAATGCTTATAATAATAAATCATTTATATAAAGCTTGGAATTGATTGTCTACTCGTTATTATTATCGTTGGTTATAATATATAATATTAGAACATATGAAGAGTCGTTCTACTCCTTTACTCATTAGAGTGATTTTACGCAGTTGATTAGTCGAAATAAGAGTTGACTAAGATAATACACTAAACATCACGGTAAACAATATAGTGTTTTTATTAGTTTTTCGTTATCATCCATATATTTATCGCACATACACATATGTATATATATGTCGATCTTAATACCTTTAATAATATGATTCGTTTACAAAATCCATAACAAAATCAAAATGACCCGACCAGGAGTTAACCGAATAAGTTGAATTGATGTTCAATAGCAAATGGACCCGATGTTTCACAATGATCGAACTAAGGTCATTAGTGATTCAACCCGAGTACACTTGACTCTACCCAAGTGTACATGAAACCCAAATACGACCTGCGCAAACCCGGTCAAAAAATGTCCACGGGCAATCATACCCGGGAATGGATCGACTTGTAAATGGAACGCTCAGACCTGTCCGGCACCCGGCAATCCCATGATTCAAATGTGATCGACCCAGTTGAACAAAACCTGACCAATCACGACCTGGGGCACTGACTGTCAAAATCCTGACCTGTCCGGGTGTGACCTGGTTCGCCGTGGGTATACCCAAAACCTGTTTGAGAACCTGTTTTAACACCACTAATTATCATTAACTTACCAAACATTAATACCACATACATAACAAAAAAATTTACACGGCATAACAACATTACACAAACTCAATTACAAACACAAAATCCAAACAAAAAAAAATCAGTTCTCTTCATAGGTTGGAGCTTCACGACATTCTCAAATACGAAACTCTCAAATTTGCCGATTCTTTACTATTAATCAGGTATGCAGTTCGTTATTGAAAATAAAGTTATGTGTACTGTTCTATGTTCAGTAAATCTCTATAATATGGAATATGTTCGAGTAAAATAAACTCAAATTACAGCAACTCTTAAAACTATGTGATGTATTAGTTTTTTTTTCAAAAAAAATTAAACTTAAATTACAGTTTATTTAGAATTCAATTCGAAAATAGTTGAAATTCAAATTAAAATTACATCATAAATGCTCGAAAAAAAATGAAATTTCGTCAAAAATTTCGACCAAAAATTGAGACAAAATATGAGAACTCGAATTGTTTTTGTGCCCATATATTAAAAAGATTTTGAGAAAAAAATACTTAAACCCATATATTAAAATCAAAAAATTATGCCCGTAATCGAATTTCAACATATACCTTAATTTTGGGGAAATCGAATTTCAACATAAACGGTAGAGCTTGTGCCATGACTTGCTTGAGATAATCCTTAGCTAATATTACCTCCGTTTCATATTAATCTACACACTTACACTTTTCACGCATGCCGATGCACTACTTTGAGCCTTTATATCTCTAATTTTGTATTTGTAAAAAATATAAAAAGTCGATATTCTAAAACTACATATCGAGACGAATCAAACAAGACCCCACATGACTATATTTTCTCTTAACCATAATTCACAAATGATAGTCAAAGGGAAATTTGTGAATAGTGTCAAAAGTGTAAGTGTGTAGATGAATATGAAACGGAGGTAGTGATCGACGGTCTCAATTGAATAGATAGAGAGAGAGAGAGAGAAACGAGTGTGTGGTTTGAATTGGGGAAAATTGATGAAGATGATGTTCAATTGAATATAGAGAGAAAAAATATTGGATATTCAGATATTATGGATTTGGAAATTGGGGGAGTAGTGGTTTGATTTGGGGAAATTGATGAAGATACGATGTTCAATTGAATTGGGGGAGTAGTAGTTTGATTTGGGTTTGGGAAATATGGGTTCAGTAGCAGAGCGAATATGGGTTTGTTCAAGAAATGAGAGGAATGACTAAAAAATGGGGGAGTAGTCTGTGGAAATTTTTGTCAGTAGCTAATATTGAAGAATTGAAGAGAGAGAAAGAGTAGTATGTCTCTTTTTGTCATGGGAATTGGGACACATGGGGGTGCATATTAACGTTTTAGTGCAATATATCTATTTCCCATCTATTTCTATCAAGCTATAATAGCTACATGCAAAATACAATAACAATTGTATAACGTTTAGAGCTATATTTTAAAGTAGCACAATGTTTTAGTGCAGTTCACCTCTACCTTTTAACCTTTTTTTACATAATTTTTATTTTTGGTTTGTTTTACTACTAAGTAACAATTATGCCCAATAATGTCGTCGCACGCATCGCATGTATAAAAAGCTAGTGTTGTATTATGGGAATTGGGAAGGGAGTTGCATTCTAGACAGTAAACAAGTCAGCAAGCACACCAAGTACACTGACTGAAAGAGTAATGGGTTAAGTGTAGAAACCAAGCTAACGTTGTACTAGTTAGTAGGAGTAATATACAACGTAACAAACAGATTTTCATTGAAATTACTGGAGGCCATGGAGGGTTATGAAGATATCATTATCACGTACATAGATTAGAGATAAATTAACAAGGCATTAATCTGGATATCTTAATTACATTCGTCGTATACGACTATTATGAAAAACCAGCCCCTAATTGAAGCAATGTAAAAGGTTACAAATTAATCAAACATCAGCACAGTTTTGATTTAATTAATATGGAGAGACACCAACATTAGCTTGAGCAGAGAAAAATCCACTTCTCATGCGAACATCTTCTCCAGCTTCCTACTTCCATTAATAACAAACACGCAAATTTCAAAAAAGAAGAAAAAAAAAGAAAGAAAGAACACGATGAAATGTCTGTTTTTTTTTTTTGGGAAAAAAAATGGTGTTTGCCCTAGAAAATATTATTGGAATGATGAAGGGATTGAAGAAATACCTGGGGATGGTGAGGGCGCATGGTACTTGTCCTTTTCGCCGTCTGATCCGCCATTAGCCCAAAATGGATGTGGGGGAAGTGGGCCCACTGTTAATTACCATAATTATACCTTTTAGTTAAATTTCATGGAAAACCTTTTATTCAATTTGTCTATGGAAACCCTAATTGTAGACATGTAGTTACATTATAAGAATGGAAATTAAGATTGTAAATTTGTAATAGCTTCTCTACAAAGTACCCCCACATTTGTATAAATTCTATGGTATTCCTTTCCTACAATAATATTCCACGCGATATTCCTATGATATCATCCTTTATTCTGAATTAAAAGGAAGAAAATCAAGCTATCAACTATAGTTTGTCTGTTCGTCGATATTATTGTTCAAACCTTTCATTAGATGTCATTTCATATCTTAGAAAACCCTAAAATTTGATGTTTGGAATATAATGTTATCTACTTATTTTAATTTTGGTCTTAAAATATTATCAGTATAATTATCAATATGAAATTCAAGTTTTTAATTTTTCTTCTGATTGTGTCAATTAAGTTATATTGTCAATTTAATTTTTGATCAAAGTTTTTCACACATATACTACATGTAAGAAGAGGAAATCATTCTCCTTAATTAATATTTAATTGAAATTTTAAATTCAATTCCATTATTGTTAACTTGCTCAATAATATTTGGCAAGTAGGAAGATTATTTAATATATATGACAATTTAAATTCATTAAGGTTATATCAGACTTTTGTAAGGGAGACATCATCTTCCTCTCCCTTCACTTATATAATAATAGAGATATGTTGATGAATCATAAATTCTTAAATACACTTGAGCTAACCTAATGTGATTGTAAATTTGTGATAATCGAACAAATTCTATATATACGGTTGTAATAAGCATATGTCAATTAATTTTTTTCCAGATTGCTTACCCAAAAGAGTACAATAACATACCTAAAATCAACTATTAAACTATCTGACATATGGTAATAAGTTCTATAAACGATAAGGTTGTGCAAATATTCGACAAATCCCGAATCAAAATTCTGGGTAACTAAGGGCTCGTTCGATATCAATGTGGTTTTCAGTTTTTTGGTTTTAAAAGTCATATAATATATGTCCTATAATGGACAAAAATTGGTCAAACTTATTAGAAACATGATGATTTTGAAAACTGACAACTAAAAAGTGAAAACCACCTTTTTTGGTTTCCTGTTTTTTGTTTTTAGTTTTCAAAAAAACTAAAAACTAAAAACAAAAAACCATAACGAGCCGGCCGTTAATTTTCTTATACGATTTAGGGTTGGAATAATTACGATCTAAATTAAACTGTCAATCAAAACAAATGATCAACAACTAACCAAATAAACCTAACTCAACAATAAAGAATGTTTATTTTCATCTTCTAAACCAAATCAGACAAACTAAGTAAAGTGGATGAAATGCTCAAACTAACAACTTTATTAATATGCATGGGTTTGAATTAAAGTGGGTAGGTTAAGTAATCATACATTCTTGGCAGCAGCACTGAAAGCCTCTCTGTGCGAAATATCAGGATTTTCAGCCTTAATACGCTGAATCTCATCTCTGCATTCACCATTTTTTACTAATATTAATTTTGATTTTGCGGCAGAAAATTATATGACTAAAAGGCTAGAATGAGAAAGAAGAAATCTTAGAGAATTGAGGATGGATTACTCACTTGATAAAGCGGTTGTAAGCAGAAGGAACTCTCTGTCTTTTTTCTGGAGCTGGCACAAATTACCCAAAATTTATTAGAATTTACAGATAGTTTTTAATTTTTCATCAACAACAAAAGCTTAAAAAATGAATAGAAGTTCATTAACAAAAAAATTCAAATGTACACTATAAAAAGATTACTAAACCCTTATTCATAATAGAAAATGCTACTAATAAGTAGGAAGTAGAAATACATAAAACTTGTGAGCTTGAACAATGCATAATATTTTCATTAGTTATCAACTTACATCGCGTTCATACCCAGTTATCTTGACTCATCTTAACTTATTTAACTTAATATTCATGAACTTGACTTTTCTTGAACTAACTATTGGCTTGAATTTAACTCATTTCATTGAATCTCGACGTTTCTTATTTAGATCGAGCTTAAGTGGATTTATGGCTCTAAACCTAGCTCAGCTGAACTAATTAATGATTTTTTTTTTTTATCAGGAAAGAAAACTAGGAGGTGTCTCTACAATGAAACACCACCTAAAACACCCCGGAGGATGTTACAAGTTACAAATAACAAGTAACCAGAAAGAAGAGAAAGGAGGCAGCCCGAACCCGAAGCCCGGAGCCCGAACCCGAATTTCGGAGCCCGAACCCGAAGCCCAGACCTGAAGCCCGCAGCCCATCAGCTAAACCTCACCCGATGACGACGACCGCGAACATCGACCCACCACGAACCGAACCACTGAAGACGGAGAACAGACCATCGCGAGAGAGATGGCAAAAGCTGATCTAAAGGCACCACGAGCAAACCCCACTCTGCGAACAAACCAAACATTCACGAACCACCGCGATCAACCCCACACCGCGAGCACCATTCCAAATTGACTGATTTTAGTAATGGCAAAAGTTGATCTAGAAGTTCGAAAAAACAAGAGTCCGACTGAGGACAGGAGAACAATGGACTAGTAGACAAAACTAAGCCATAACAATGGCTAGATCTAGGAGAAAGAGAAGAGGGAGGAAGCTAGGGTTTTAATTTCTAAAGAAATTGATTTGGGGGCTAGGGTTTTTAGGGTTTACTATAAGGGGGACTAGGGGGGTTTTCTAGAGAGAAGGCAGAGCCTATCTCTCTAGAAATCCCGATTTTCATCCTTTTTAGATAGTGTATGCTGAACTAATTAATGATGAACACGCGTCATTTGAATTAATCTAAAATCTATTTTTTTGTTGATATAAGCTAAGTGAAGTTATTAGAATTCATTTGAACTTATTTGCGCATATATAAAACCTAGTCTTTATACTAATGCTAATTTTGGTAGTATTTTAAGGCTTATTCATAACTTTGCAAAAATGCTTATAAATATCAAAAAATTAGTTTATCACTGTACATAATTCCCCTTCTTTTCTTCAAATTAGACATATGTTGATCGACAATAACAAATTCTCACTTTTTTGCAATAATTATTATATCTTCCCCACCCTCTTTCTTCACATCAGTCATCACTGGTTTTCACCCTTGGTTCCTTTTCCCTAAACTTCCGGGTGACAATGATATAACATCTCTCTCCCTCAATCACCACTCAACAACAACAACAACAACTAAGCCTTATTCCCAAAGTGATTTGGGGTCGGCTAACATGAATCGTCAACTGAAACCGTCACCAAAGGAGATGGCATCGCCAAGAGTGATAAAAAGGTTTTTTTTTTTTTTTAAAACAAGGTTTACACCAACAAGTTTTAAAAGAGGTTTTCAACAAAAGGTTTTAATACCAACACAATTGAGAAAAACAAATAAATCCAGAAATCACACCCCTTCCTCCACATGGATACTGCCCCTCCACTCACTTCTATCCAACGTCATGCTCTCCTCAATCCCAAGTAACCTCATATCACTTTCAATTACCTTCATCCAAGTCATCTTAGGTCTTCCCCTACCCCTTACAACTTGGTTACTCCTCCACTCTTCAATTCTTCTCACCGGTGCATCACCTGATCTCCTTTTCACATGACCAAACCATCTTACCCGATTCTCCCTCATCTTTTCTTCAATGGATGCAACTCCAACTTTTTCCCGGATCACTTCATTTCTTAATCGGTCTTTCCTTGTGTGGCCACACATCCACCGCAACATACGCATCTCCGCCACGTTCATCTTATGGACGTGGCATTGTTTCACCGCCCAACATTCGGTGCCATATAACAAAGCAGCCTAATTGCCGTACGGTAGAACTTTCCCTTCAAGCTTTGGGGAATGCCGGAATCACAAAGGAATCCGGTGGCGCTTTCCACTTTAACCAACCCGCGTTAATTCTATGAGCCACGTCTCCATCCGGACGTGGCTCATAGAATTAACGCGGGTTGGTTAAAGTGGAAAAGCGCCACCGGATTCCTTTGTGATTCCGGCATTCCTCAATCACCACTGACATAGAAAAAAAAAAACGAAAAGACATTGTCTTCTTTCTTGTCCACAATTTCAGAAAGGATATTAACAGTAATTAATTACCACAAAAGATGAGTTAATTATTATCCTTTTCTATCTTCTAAGCCAATATTTTGAAACTTTGTAAATCTAAAACATCATCCATGATTATTTTCCCTCTTCTGTTGAAATATATACTTCTTCAAAAAGCTCTCACATAAAAAAGAGAATCGTTTCATTTATTTCAACAGAGGAAGTATATAATCTTCTGATTATCAAGTACCCTAGTTAATTTAATTACTTAACCTAAAGTTCTAATTACAAACAAAGGAGGGTGTTAGATGAAGCAATAATTTTCGTATACTTCATACCTTACCCCTTCAATCATTTTCACTACAAGAAATGAAGAAAACGAAATATTAGCTACCACTTTTTGTAATCAATAATGATATGTTACCCCCCCAAAAAAAAATGACACCTTTTTTTGGACTGCTAGTGTAACGAATGGCAACAAAAAACGTGATTTGAGGAGTGTACAAATACTTTAAATTGACCAAACTTATTGTTGCTTTAATTACAATAAATTGATTAAGCCCTATAGATAGCTCAAAGTACAGAGTAACAAAGTCATCACTTAATGCTGAAACAACACTGAATCAATGACAAAGTTGCTGCAAAAAGTGTACATAGGCATTAAAAGAACACACCCATTCCTTTCTAACAAAAAAATAAATTTAAAAAAATTCCATCAAACTTCATTAAACTTTTTCTAATTAGATGAATCATATATATGCAAGAGCTTCAAAGAAAAATAGGATGAATTATGAAAATGCTCACGTCTGTTAGTGGTAGGAGGCTTAGGCAGCTCGTTCGAACCGCCACGGCTTAACGTTGGAGTCATGTAACTAGAGGCAGCATTTGGTTGTGTCACTGAGTAAGTTGGGGATGGATTTGCCACCTCTCCCTAATAAAACAACAATCAAAATATAATTATCCATGATTAATATAATTAGCAAAGCTTGAACTACTACATACTTTTGGAAAAGTTATTAATGGAAAAAGTTAGAAAAAAAATCAAAAGAAATTTGAGTTATTAGAATCTTATGCTTGAAGATGAGATTTTAACCTACACCAAAGATGATATATACCCTTATCTAGGTTTCATTTAATGAAAAAAATTATTATGATTCCAAAAGAAGAAACCCTAGCTAATGATACTTTTATAAATAACATGGTAATACCAGACGATAATGAGAGGTGGGCGGAGAGTAGTAGTTATTATGAGGCAAATGAAACTGGTTAGCCGGCGGCTGAACGAGGAGAGACCGCGTGTTGGCTGGCTGGAGGTGGGTGCAGTGGCCGCATCGGACCGTCACCGTCTTGAACAAGCTGCAAGATGGCACACTTACCTGCCCAATAATTCAATAATTAAGTAGCAAATTCCTTGAAATAACACAACATAAACCCTAAAATAAGATACTCCAAAATCTAAATCAAAAGCATTTTTTGAAGTATGTATGTTATGCAACTTGAAATGATTGTAAAGGTACAGTTGTAACAACTAACAACAGTCCAATACAAATCCTGTCGAACAATAATAATAACAACAACAACGACCCAGTATATGATATATATATATTTGGGTGATGAGTTGGTGAAGGAATTGGGTGATAAATTACTTGTATATAGTAGTAGTATGAAGGAAATGATGAGAAGAGAATAGAAAGTTGGATTAGTAAAATGTAGTAATACCGCAAGGACAGTCTCACAGCGAGTGCACTGGAGATAACAAAGCTGCTCAGAAGGTGGGAAGTGGTCCAATGACAAGTTAGTTGTAGTTGATGACCCAGTTGTAGAACTTGACATTTCCTTAGCTTTCTCTCTTATATAATTTTGATATCAGGGAATTGAATTATGATCAATCCTGTATTTGAGAGATTTGATTTGATTTGATTTGATTGATGGGTTTGACTGATGAAACCAACACCTTGGATCCTTTTTTTTTCTTTTACTTTATTTTGAGTTTGATTTCAGCTTTGTGTATTTCTGCTCAGATGAAAGACAGGTTAGTGGAGAGAGAGAGAGAGAGAGAGAAAGATAAGAGAAAAGAGAGTGAGAAAGATAGTGGGGGGAGCTGTTCTTGATCTAGTAGATAATAATAAGAGAGATATCTTAAATAAGGAAGCAAAAGCATTGTTCTTACTTGCTCATCTCCTTATTTATGTACTCATTCATCCCTATTTTGTCCCTTTGCATTGTGTAACCTTCTATACCCTAAATGACTCTACATGTATGTCATGTTCATTCATGTCATCTCGAATATGATGATGTATGTGATATATTTCAGGTGCGTTTTCATCACCTAAAAAATTAAATTACTTTTAAGTCTAATAACTAATAAGTTTTAGATAAGTTCTAATAAGTTCATACTGGTTTTAATAAGTCCTAACACCTTATAGCATAAGGTTTAACAATTATAATAAGTTCAGATAAGTTTAATGCAGATATGTTCAAGTTAAATAAGGTGAAGAGAATAGTACCCTTTATTTTATCTCATCATCACTATCCTACTCCTTGATTGATCTCAAATCATTGAATGATCACTTGTACATTTATTGAGGACAAGACATGTTGGGCTTGTGGAGTTTGTGCAAACACAAGGAGGAAGGCTCGGCCCAACAGCGCGCGAGAAAGCGGCCGGCTTCCCCCAGGACCCAGTTGCCAGGGCGGGCCGGCTAGGCTCGGGGCGGGCCGAGGGGCCGGGGCGGTCCTCGCATTGTCAATTCTGCCTCGAAGGCAGAATACTCCCTTTGAACCTGCACCGGGCGAGCTCCATATTGGCCCGGGCGGGCGTGTGGGCCCGGGCGGGCTGTCCAAAGCCCGGGCGGGCTGCTGACTGTGTTTTGGTTCTGCCTCAAAGGCAGGAAGTTGAGTTCTTTAGTCCCCCGGGCGGGCGGTACTTGGGCCCGGGCGGGCGCTCGTCCGGGCTATCCAGATCTGTCGGGATTTTTTACGAATTTCTGCTTTAATCTCGACCCTTGATTTGTTCTAATCCCCTAAAAGTATATAAACCCCCCTCTTTCATGTTTTGGATTACTATTCACACAAAGAGAGATCAACTTAGGGTTTAGTGAAAGAGGAGAGAGAAAATAGCATTAAATCCTCCATTAATGCTTGTATTGTTCATCCATTTTTTTCATTAATCAAAGGTGCTTGCTTGGTGGGTTTTTTCTCCCGGTGCTCGGGTTTTCCCACGTTAATCGGTGTGCTTTTCATTGCTTTCTTATTTGTTCTTAGTTTCATTACTTTTCATTTGATTGTTGATTAGTGGTGATATCAAGTAATTAGTTGGTTTGCTTAATCTAATTCTCAACAAGACACGCTTTTGACTATTACTATCTTTACTTACACATTGAATCCACCCCGAGGATAGTTGACGTTTACTTACCTATAACTCTTGACGATCTCGGATAAAGATGTACTCTTACCTGTGAGCACTTCCATTCTTCCATCTCGCAACACTAACACTTGCTTAAATCATACAATTTTATCAAAGAAGTCAGTATATTGTAAACTATGACTAGGGTAATGACTAATGCATGCCAATGTTCTATCTAGCTTTAAGTGCCAAAGTTGAAGGATGAACGGTAACTGCTTTGCAGTTTGTTAGATGTTAGATCGGTTTTTCCCTTTTTATTTTTAATTTTAAACTAATAGAGTAGTAGGTGTTGTAGTTTTCTTTTCTAGTTAGGGGTATATTGGTCAAAAAGGATGGACACTAAAGTCCTCAAGAGTTCCCAAAGTCCTTTTGGAAATAATACCTACATTGACCTAATTCAATATTAACATGATTACTTTGCTAAAACATATATATCCTTTAATTAATAGATCATTACTAGTTTTCCTCTACATATAAAATTAGGATAATTATTTGAAACATTCCAATGCAATATGAAGTATGTCAATTATATTATTTCTTCATAAATTAACAATATATATATCACTTATGTTGATATATATAATAGCATATTTATTAACTAATCAATTTAAAAGAATAGTACTACCACTGTTTTCTTTTAATTGTTACAGTTTGATCGACATTTTGCACTATTTACACACTTTCACCTTCGTTTGTGATTTATACGTGAATAAAAACATTGTCATATGGGATCTTAATTGTTAGATTTGTCATAACATGTATTTTATTACTATGTACTTTTTATAATTTTTACAAATTATGTACTCAAAGTTTTGCATTGGCATGCGTGAAAAGTGTAAGTGTAACAATTAAAAGAAAACGGAGGGAGTAGTTTATTAAACCGCGTAACTATCAGGGTACTCTCAACCCAATTTGAATCGAGACACCTCAAAAGTGAAGATCGGAGGGTAATAGAATCCCACTCCCAAAGTGCTTAAATAGTAAGACACAAATTACGACTACATGATAGGCTGGATGAAGAGAGTATATAGGGATTGTAACAGCTTACAATGGATAGTCACATACATAGCCATAGGCGCATAGACATATATGTGATATTGGTGGTGTTCCCAATTTATCTTTGTAGTTTGTGTTTGTTGTAAGAGAGGGGGAAAGGGGGGAAGCAGACGCGGCAGATATGGGAGAGGAGTCAGAAAGGGACATTTGCTTATTGTTTTTGATCATTCACTTGTTGCTATCAGAGTTAATAGGGGTCTGTGATCTTATGTGGTTCCTATTTTCCCCTCAAGTTGATCTTTTTTGTTGCGTTCTTAAATTATTAGTAATTTCAGGGTTAGGTTGGGTTTATTTTTTTTTTTTTTGTAGAAATCCGTTAGTTTGCTAGCTAATATCACTTTCCTTACAATAACTCGATAATGGTACAAGCCTAGTAAACGTAACTACCAAACTAAATGCAGTTATTTAGTTTCTTCTTTGTATTACTAAATTCAAGATGTTAGAAATTTTCTCAAATGACTTCATGATCGGGTTGGTCCTAAAGTTAATCACACTCGTTATTTTAACCCGTTTGAAGCGCGCACATAACATTAACTTTTTAAAGTGCATATGAACACATTTTTTTGTATGGGATTATTTTTGGAGGTTGTGATAGATAACAATCACATAAAGAAGAAAATAAAGAGTTGTCCTAATTTGGAGCATAAAAGGGATTATATTGTTCACCTTATTTTCAGTCTTTGTAAGAAAAAAATAAGTTTAGATAAATTCAGATAGAGACTAGTAAGGTCTAATGAGAAAAAATAAGGTTTGTGACATTCACAAGATAAGGTTTAATAAGTTCTAGTAAGTTCATATAAGGACAAAATAATAACGTCTAATAAGGTCAGATAAGTTCAGACTTCACACAAGTAAAAATACGTTAGAAAGAACGGGCCCAAAATATCCGGGATATTCAAGAGAAACGCTAGTAGTTGTTCATCTGATGAACTGATAAGAGAGGAAAGAAAGATACTTCAAAAAGTTTTAACTGAGATGAGTTTTCTCATAAAGACCATTGTTATATTTCTAATTAAAATAAGAGTGAGGGATAGCTCAGTTGGTAAGAGCTTTTCTCCCGATTTCAGGAGATCCTAGGATTGATTTTCATCTTGCACTTGTGGCCCCTCTAAAAACCAAAAATATTTCTAATTAACGTCTATGAAATTCACTTTATCAAATAATGAGGACTAAAACTATCAAATAACGCACTTAATAGAAGAAATTAAATGTAATTGAAAAGTATGAATACTCTTATGTTATTATTGAATAGGTCTAATCAGGTGGAGAAGGCTTAAAGATTGTAACAATTAAAAAAAAATATAATTAGAGAAGGTGAAAAGCTTTAATTTGTATATGAAAATTTATTTGTATATTTTAAGATAAAAAGACAGACTGAGAAGAAATTTTAATAGACAACATGTACATATTTCTTTTGAGGTAGTCGTTATTATATTACTCCCTCCCATATTATAATACTTGTTTCTCATTTTTTTACGCGAATTAAGGAAAGTGAAAAGTGTTATCATTTTCCCATAAAAAAGTATTATTATTTGTATTATTTAATGATGTATTGTATTGGAAAGCTAATTTAAAAGATCAATGGCTAAAAATAACCAAACAATTACATTGAAATTAACCAGCAATACTAAATGAGTAAATGTTTACTAAATTTAAACATAGAGAGGAACAAAACTTTGCATGAATCCAAACAAACCTAAATTAACCAATAGGATTACATCAAATATTTCTGAGAACCAATAGGAATTTCAGCCTTAAAAGTAGAAATAAATATCTAAACCATGAACAATTTTTTGGGGACACCAAAAAAGAAATTAAATAAAAGTACTATATTATGTGACAGAAGGAATAGGTAGGTAATGATTAGTCCCATAATTGTGTGTTGTTTTATGTGTAATAACATAAATTGAGCCAATTGGTGTATAAGATAATAAAAGTAATTAGTACCTGAGATTAAGACAATACTTTGTTGGTCGGCTTTGTAGTGCTGTGCTCGAATTATACTATTATCTCTTAACCAATTTCACAATAACTAGCTATCAATGACATGTATAACTTTATGAATTTTGCCCCACTTTTTATTTACTTGTCTTTATTATTAGAAAAAGTATATATACTCCTATCAGATTGTCTATATTTCTTAATTTTTACGGTTTTTCACCATATACCTCTGACAAATTAAAATATTCACCATATACCCTCAATGTTTCAGATTTTCACCATATATCCCTGAGTTTTCCGAAAACGTTCACCAAATGCCCTTTTTCTAAACGGACGTTAAATCGCCGTTTGCATTATTTACAATTTTGCCATTATTAACCTAATTAACCCTCCCTCCACCTAACCCCTAACCCTAATACCCTAATTAACCTAACCCTCTAACCCTAATGCCCTAACACTAACCCTAACCACCACCACCTCTCCCACCCTACCCCGACGAGTAGCCCCTACTCTTCCCTCCACCCCCATTCGCCCTAATTTCGCTGCCGCCCCCCCACCCCCTCCCTCCCCCCCCCTTCGCCCCTAACTGCCGCTGCAGCCCCCCCCCCCTCCCTCCACCCCCCTTCCCCCCTAACTCGCCGTTGCCCCACCCCCTCCCCCTTCTCCCCCTAGCCGCGATGCAGCCCCCACCCCCTCCCTCCACCCCCCATTCGCCCCTAACTGGCCGCAGCCCCACCCCCCCCCCCCTCCACCCCCTTCGCCCCTAACCGCGCCGCAACCCCCCACCCCTCCCCTTCTCCCCTAACCGCCGATGTAGCCCCCACTCCCTCCCCTTCTCCCCTAACCGCCGGCAGCCTCCTACCCCTCCCTCCCCCTTCGATTTCCTGCCGCTGCCCCCCACCCCCTCCCCCTTCTCCCCCTAACCTCGGCTGCAGCCTCCTACCCCTCCCTCCCCTTCGATTTCCCCGCCGCCTTGCCCCCCCCCTCCGTCCCCTTCGCCCCTAACTACCGCTGCAGCCCCCCACCCTTCCCTCCGCCTCTATTTCTGCGCGGTGTCCCCTCCCCTTCGATGTCCTGCCTTGTCGCAATGTCCCATATCTGCCGAGTGTTGTCTCGCTTTTCTAGTGGACGATGATATGGTGGTTGGCCATTGCGGAGGGGTTGCGGAAATCGAAGGGGAGGGGGGGGCGGAAATCGAAGGGGATGGGTGGGGAGGTGGTGGGGGTGGTTATGGGTTAATAGTGGCAAAATCGTAAATAATGGCAACAACGAGTTAACGTCCGTTAGCAAAAAGGGTAGATGGTGCGCAATATTGAAAACTCAAGGGTATATGGTGAATATCTAAAACATTGAGGGTATATGGTGAATTTTTCAATTTGTTAGGGGTATATGGTGAAAAAACTGTAATTTTTAAGTACTTTCATATAGCTTTTCAACCTTTTAAGTTTTTTTTGGCAGATTTAAAGTTTCTTTGTATGTAACTTTTATGTGTTAACTTTAATGTATTATTTTTTGTTTAACTGAAAGTGATTTGACTCTATCAGAGTGTTTGATACAAGAATTTACAATTAGTTGAAATGATGAAGGAGGAAGATTAGATGGTGGATGTATGAAATCACTAGTAGAAAAACGACGATTTGCGTCTCCCCAAGTGCGTCGAATGTAAAGCAAAACGACGCAAAAGGGTAATTTGCGTCGCACGCAAAGAAGAGTGCGACGCACATCATGGGTAAATGAGCACCAGTACGAGCTATATGCGTCGCACGTATCATAGGTGCGTTGCAAAAGCCCAATGTGCGTCGGACCACCTGGCACATACGACGCAGATCCGCGGCCCACAACCAAACATTTAACCTACCGCGCCCCTTAACCTACCGCGCCCCTAAAAACTCTGAAATTCTCTCACTCTCAAAACTCCAGCCTCTCAAATTCGCCCCTTTTCACATTCTCTCACTCTCAAATTCTCCTCTCCCACTCTCAAATTCTCCTCTCTCACTCTCACTCTGTGAATCATCTTCCCAAAATTTACTCTCACTTTCACATCATCTTTCGTTTTCTCTCTCTGCGAACGAACGAATTTTCCGGCGACTTCAGCGAACGACTTCAGCGCACTAACATATTGGCAGGTTCGCTTTGACTTCATCGCACGAATTTTCCGGCGAACGAATTTTCCGGCGAATTACATCATCTTTCGTTTTCTCTCTCGCTTTGACAGGTTCGAATTTGTTTTAATTTTTAAATCTGATATGTTTTTTCATTTTTAGATCTGATTTTCCATTTTAGTTTTCAATTCTGAAAATCGAATTTGTAACTTAGTTCATGCAAATGAAAAATAAAAACATTAATCCTTTCGTTTTTGTTTTTATTTTTTATATCTAATTTTTTTGTTTACTTTTTGGCATTTTTATGGTTTATATTCAGATTTAGAATTTTCTTTTTAACTTTCAGATCTGGAATTGGTTCTTCTCGAAGTCGTCTCCCTCGAACACATCGAAAAACGTCGGCCGTTGCAATGTTCCTTTATTAGATTCAGTTTTTATTTTACATTTTTTTTACATATTTACAATGTAATTTATTTTGTATATATTGTTTATATTTTTTACATATGTTTGTATCTAATATTTACATATTAATGCAAAAATTTGTTTGTATCTAATATTTACATATTAATGCAAAAATTCGGTCCTTTTATTTTGTACGATTTGTTAAGTTTATCATTTTAGATTTTCGTTGTTCATGTTTACTAAATCATTGTAGATTACAGAATTATTGTGGAGAATGAATAAAGAATCATGTTTTGGTTAGAACTGATACGTATTTCGTGCTAGCTTATTGCTGGGTTGGTTTGATTTTTTTTTTTAATAAACTGATTCATCTGCGTCGCATGTTGCTCACAGTCCGACGCAAATAGCTCATCAACTGCGTCGTGTGCTAGTCCGACGCAGATCCTGCCTCTCTCATCTGCGTCGAGACCTGTGCCGTCGGACCCATGTCCGACGCAAATGGGCGCCTCGCATCCGACGCAAATCGTTGATTTTGTACTAGTGAATGGAGGTTGCATATATGACAAAAGTCACAAAACTAAGATAGTGTACAACTTAGTAGAGAAAAAAAATTGTGTTGAAGGTAAGGTGGATTTAAACTCATTAGATACACTCATATAAAAAAAACATAAGACCTCGAAACACCAAGCTATATTAATGACTCCATCATCTAATTCATGACCATTTGAAATAGAAAGGTCTTACATGAGACATTTCACGATACCTTGTTGAGAAAGACCAGGTTACTTTGTCTATTTACTTTTATTATTGAGGTAATTAATTTTTTGTTACATAGTCATTGCAACAGTTTTTTTTAGATGTCTATATTCATGGTTTATTTGGATCCATCAATGGTCAGATAGTTATATAGATTATATTTTTGTCAAAAAAAAAAGTTATATAGATTATATTCAAGAGAAGCTAGTTATCGCATGGTTTTGTTTAATTTTGGAATAAGGAACATATGGTCATATCCAAGTAATTAATTATTGTGACTTCTTATTGTGGGAAGCATTCACAAATCACACCAGTATTTGCTGTTTCGCCTGGTAAAGAATTTGATGGAATTGTCAATGATCGAATTGACCACATGGAACCATAGGATGGATAGGTGCTAACAGATTTGGAACGCACTTCTGAACATCTTGGTCCCATATAATGCCCATGGATTTCATTATGTTTTCCTTAGTATTTTTTTTATCAAGAATCAAGATTGTGCCCTTTCATAGCAAACGAAACAAGAAGATTTAATTAGACAATTAACTTTTAGCTTATTTTGGTATTGGTTGATTTGGACTTTTAGCATGCAACAAGAGTAGTTAGGGACCAAGTTCTATTATATACAGGGATGACATCTAGCTTAATTAGTAAAGTCTTGGCTTGGCCGGGAAAAATAGTATCCATGACCAGGGATTAATTAATATCTTCTACATCACTACGTTTAGTCGTTCGCTAACACCAAAAACAAGATTTATTATATACAAATTTAGTAACAAATTGTCAGCTTAAACTCAAGCATACAGATTATAAGTAATAGGAGTATAATTAATTGGACTAAAGATTCTTTTGGTTTGAAAACATTTGTAAGTTACATTATATATGATGGTAGCGAATAACGTTTCTTACATACTTCTGCACAACAACAATCAGGGCTTTGTATTGGAGAACCAATAATGTATAAGGAACATTTTTCCTCATTTATTCAGTAATTGCCCTCCGCAATAGGCTCCTTCTAGCGATTCAGGCTATTTATTACCAATGATGGTCAAAGTATATGAATTGTGTAAAAGTACAAAGCATGATTAAATTAAAAGGAAACTAATGGAGTATAATCTCACAATCTTGCATTTATAACCCTTTAACTTTTGCATTATTCAAATACTAACATTGATCACATTTATTTTTATTAATATAGTACTATATAAAATAAATGTTGGTATAGATATTTGTTGTAACGAACGCAATAAAACAATAACAAAGAATTAAAGAACAATCAACACAAGGATTTAACGTGGTTCACTAACAATGTATGTGTCAACTACGTCCAAACAACAGGGAGCACTGATTTCTATTAGGTTTAGGAGAGAGAGTACATATTACAAAATATTATAGACAGAGGTTAATTTTAGGGTTTATATCACCCTTCTAATTAACCTAAACAGAATGGGCTTAAACCGAACCCAAAACAGAAACGATATACTAAACAACATATACGGAAAAGTTAATCCAAGCGCCAGATAATTCAATGCATATCTTAACAAGATATTGTTGGTATATATTGGTATAAATTATATATTTTATAAATCTCATTATTTATTTTGTTTTCATTATGTAAGACACAATTTCTTCGAAGAATTCGCGATGATAAATTTTATCAGTGCCTAATATGAAGAAGAATAGACAAAAACATTTGGTTGCTATTTAATATTTGGCAATAGGTCTAAAAAAGTATCTAAAAGTTAGAAAAGCTAGATAATTGTACCTATCAAAGGCTTTGTTCTTTTGGACTGAACTGAACTTAATTTGTCTGAACTGAATTAAACTGAACTGAATTGGTCCAATTTAAACTGAATTGAACTGAATTTGTCTAAATTGAACTGAACTGAACTGAATTGAATTTTTATTAATTATATCCAAAAGAACAGGGCCATAGTTTGGAACCACGACATATATGCTTATAATAGATTAAGAATTATCAAAATGAAAACCAGTACGTATCCCATAGTTTCAGTTCCAAACTTCTAGAAGCTGGTTTATTTAGCTCCAACTCCGATTCCGTAAAATTTGATTCGATGTCTGATCTTGCTTATCCTTAAATATCATCATATTAAGATAATGAAGGAAAAGAAATTGAGACGATCCACAGCGCCCTGCTTTTGACTTATTTTCGGTTTAGTTCGGTCCCAGCGGTTCGGTTCGGTTCGATTCTTCTCTGCATTTCGGTTTAGCGGTTCGATTCGGCCATTTCAGTCCAAAAGAACGGTGCCGAATTGATTACTTCCCGGCAAACTCCCTGAGTCTTAGTAACAAATTTATTGCCTGGAGACCGTTTGATGCGGCTTTTGTGATTGGAAATGTTATGTATAAACCCGCGGATAATAAGCCTACATTCAAAGCTTCCGGATCCGTCTCCGCCTCACCTGGGCTATTCTTACATAAGAAAATCAGAAATCATGAAATAGGGTAAATGTAATTTTATTTTATTCATTTTTTCTTCTTTTTTGTTTTTTCTGGTATGAAATTTAACTTTTTACGACTTGACCACTCAATCAGTCCCTACTTTATCATGCAGATCAGATATGAATTTAAGTCTGTAAAGCCAAATAGCTGCCTGCCTGTCTCTGCTTTGTCCTATTAATTCTTTCTTACAGCTAACTTTTTTAATGAATATATAAAGAAAGAAAAAGAGAAAAAGGAAATTACTGTCACTTTGCCTAAATTAGCTAATTTATCTTAAAAGTTTAATGACATACTCCTATGTCCTATGAAGGGATTGTAGGTTTTCGTTACAATTTTTTTCCGAACAACATTGTCCTAGGCTTTTAATTTTCATAATATGTAAATTGGATTTTATGCCGGTGCACTTCTCCATATACATAGATTTTAACATGCTACAATCTATGCTCAATTGAACATTATATTGTGATCCAATCATGAGTTCCTCAAGTAATACAGTGAATCTACATTGTTTTAAGCAAACAATAGTGAGGATAAAAGATTACTCATATTTCTTTTGTCAAATTTATCATACCACCTTAAAGGAAATGTGCAAACACTTTAAAAATGCATGATTTAAACCCTCTAATGAGTTTTTTGATGATATTTATAATCGTTGTTCTAATTTAAACAATAGAGATAAGAGCAATTTAATAAAACCGGGTTGAAATCATACACCTTGTGCCTATTCGATCATAGCTTATTCATAAATAGTTCAAATGATAGAAGTTAATGAAACAAAAAAGTATACTTTCATGGTTTTAAAATTATATTATGAGTCTCCAGCGAAACTCTATTCATTTTCCTCCTGCAAATAACACCTAACAAATTTGAGGCCTCTGGCCTCCCACATAACTTTTTCATGTCCCTTCGTCATCTTTTTCGCAATAAAAAACACAAGTTTTTTTTCTTTGGTGCTAAAAAACATACAAGCTTATTTGATAGTTAGCATTGGAAGCTTTAATTTTCAGGGTAGCCACCTCCTTCACTATCACAATCATTGGACTTTGTTTATCATCATTAGTGTGCTAAATTCAGAAAGGGTTGGAGGCTATATCAATTGGCGCATGCCTGAAATGTGAGATTTTGGTTTGTTATATTCTATAAAATTTCCTAGTGTTAGTTTGGAAGTTATTCAAATACAACTAACTTAATTTAATTATTCTAGCTCACGAAATTAATTTCCACGACCTCATTTTTCCCCTTTCTTTAGAAATGGGACAAAAATAGCGATCCTAGAACTTGACGTAACAATAGGAGATTTTATCGAAAATTACATGCATACATATGAATTTATTGCCACATATTTGGAAGTTAATTCTACAATAATAGGACAAAAATAAGACACATGCCCTTAAAGAGAAACAAACGAAGAAAAAAAAATCTATGCTAGAATAACTAGACGCTTTCCTCCTTCCTTTTCTTTGTTCTTTCTCTTCTCCCCTTCAAACCCTACTTTTTTTTCAATTTAGGGGACCCTACCACTCTTTTGGATGGTGGTAGACCCATTTTTCTTTCCTACTACTAGTTTTTAAGTTATTGTCTATAATCAAATTTTGTTCACTCTCTCAAATGAAGAGTTTTCCTACACATATGTTAAATTATATCTACCCATATGTTGAATTTTATTTCACTTATGATGTCACGTCATTGAAATTTTGCTATAACAAGTTTCTATCATTTATCAAATGTTATCTTCAATTGTATCCTAAAGTTATTATAACAAATTTCATATTTCCAGAACCCTTTTATAATTTCTTCGGTAACTAGATATGTAGAAAATCTTGATCCCACAAGCAGAGGCAGTCACTTATTTTTGTTGTTGTATAAATTTAGTAGTATTTTCACACAAAAAAAAAAACATTAGTATATATAACCACTTTTCTTTCCCTATTGGCCCTCATCTGAAAGTGCATGTTTGTACATTATTGCACACTTCCTGGCTCCCCACTAATATGTACCAATGTATGGTAATATGGTATGGCTATTTCGCGCTCCCACTTGCCTTGGCCATTACGAATAAATTGAGTCAGTTATCGTATTCCTCAATGCTGCCAACAGGCAGTGGCGGAGCCAGGATTTCAAAATCGAGGGGTCACAAAAAATAACAAGATATTCAATATTAAAAAATTTTTAACGTAAAGAACATTTGCCTAATATTCATTGTCATACATCCCAAATTAAGAAAAAAGTACATAAATAAAAATAAAAAATTACAAGTGTATCATCGTTTCCTATATTCATTATTTAATACAAATTAACACATATGAACTAACTCATTACCATCATAAAGAAACTTAATCATTAATCATAGTAGAAAATTATAAATTAATTAACACTACCTAATTTATACAAATTTAAAAGTGCACCAATCATAATTCACAAATTCGAAAATTCACACAAATATTACAATTAATATCAACCAAATAAGATTTTAAATATACAATATAGCAATTAGGAAATTAATAATGTAAAAGAATTAATATATAAACTATTTCAATACCTGATTGTTGCGGGCTGCCGCGGAGGTCGGAGCCTCGGAGGAGAACAGCGGTGAGGGCGTGCGGCGCGGTGGTCGCTGGTCGGCGTGCGTCGGCGTGCAGGCGTGCCGTGTGCGGCACGGTGGTCGATGGCTCGATGAACTGGGATGCACTTTTGAATAGCGTGAAATGTCTCAGAACTCAGATGAGTGAGTATTTGGAAAGGAAGGAGGAGAAAGTGATAAGTTTTAATTTCTTAAGTTGATTTAATTAAAAATCTGATGGCAATTGGAAGTTGGACCCACTCTAGTTAATAAAGTTAAAAAGTCTGCAGATGCCAGACAATAATGCAGGAGTGCAGGTTCCTTTTCCTCTTATAGTCTTGACCGTTGCTTGCTTGCGTGATTGCGTCGGGGCCGAACTTTTTTTTTTTTTTTTTTTTAACGAAAATCCAATTTGTTTTTTTTTCATTCGCGGGGTCACGTGACCCCACGTGACCTATACTAGCTCCGCCACTGCCAACATGAGTGGTCCTATTAGATTACGTCCTTATTAGGACGAAGTGTGTTGTCTTCTACAAAACGAGGTAACCCCATGCCAAATTAATGTAGTGAAAGCTTTACTAGTTAATACCAAGATGCTATATCAAGCTAAGCTTCACCTAGTGGAAAAGATTGCGCCTTTTCAATCCCTATTAGGAGTATTTTGGGGGAGGGGATAATCCACTTACCTCCCCAAACTCCCAAAATGTCTAACCCACTATCCTAGATTAGGTTAGCCTGTGAAAGCATCTGGCCCCATAAAAACGTAAAAACTGTTATATGTAATCGGTACTTGTAAAGTGTAACTAGTTGATGTGTCGTATTTTTATATGGGTTTTAGGTGCATTTAAGTTGCATTTTAGGAACATTTAGGTGCATTGTAGTCCATAATTGCATACTATTACTTAATTTGCGAAATATAACTCCTTTTTGTGTTTTTGGTATTCTTTGATGAATTTCAGGTATTGTGAACATAATTGGAGTATTGTTGACAAGCTTGAGTATTTAGGAGCAATTGGAAGGAAGCTACGTTGATAAGGATCGTTACGAACATATTTGAGTGCAAATTGGAGCTAAAATGAAGTTGGAATTTGATAAGGAATTTGTGAAAATTGAGTCATGTTCACTCTTTTATGCATAACTTTTGACTCGATATCGATAATTGGATGATTCTAGCGGTATTGGAAAGTAGACTTTAATATCTTTCCAACGATAGACTACACGGCCTAAGGCGAGTTATATTCTGGGAGATATGGGTTTCGTAAGTTGGCCCTGTTTTTTTTCCTGACGCCTCACGCGCGCAGATTAGCTAATTCCGGCCATTTAATGATTTAATTGACCTTCCTTATCTTGTAACTTAGTTTCCTACTAGTATTAGGAGATATAACTTTATATTAGTGGATTTATTATTAGGTTAGAGATCTATCATTCATTATACAAGTTACACGTTATTTTCTCTTTTGGGTTTTCTCTTTAGTTTCTCCGTATTTGCCCTAGTTTATTTTCTATTGCTATTTGGAGATTCAAGATCGAAGATTTCGGATTTCTCTTCTATTCAAGCATAATTAATCAAGTTTTATTCTTCCCTTTCTCTTTTGTTTATTTAATTATGTTTTTAATTAAGTTTGTTGTTTTTGTTGCTATGATTAGTGAGTAGTTGTTTTTATCAAAGATTGAGTTGAGCCCTGGTATGGATTGATCATATAAATTGTCTCTAATTCCCGTGTTGTTGAATTATATGCATAGGGTTTGATAAGATTGTTTTTATTGTCAATTTTGCATCTTGTTTTAGCCCTAGTTTTTATATTATCAACGAAAGTTGGAGTTGAGATTAGGATTATTTGTTTGTTGCTAAATTGTTATTTTATTAATTGAGTTCATCAACGAAAGTTGGGTCTTGATTTAGATAGTCTTGTCATTAATTTGAATTATCCCATGAAAATAGGTGAGAACTAGAATTGGGAATTATTTGACATTGGTTCTTAATGCTTCTAATTATGTGTGTAAGCCATGAAAATAGGAGACATATATGTTAGTTAGGCCTTTTGCTATCACGAAAGTGAACTCTAGGTATCGAGGAATGATTTTGGGATTTAGTTTCGGTTCGCAGTTGTGCTTTATTGCTAAGTCATAAGGGAATGTCAAGCTCACCAAAGCGTATAATTGAATAACTGGGATGTGAGTTATAGTTTGATCAATTCATATTAGTGGTGATGCTTAATCTTAGTGTTTAATTATCATAGTTATAACTTATAATCGTTGATCATCTTTTGTTATTAGTTTGGCTATTACTCTTGATATTTGGATTGTGTAGCTATTTCATAGTCTAGAATCAACTAGCTAGTGTTTAATCTTGCACCTCCCTGAGTTCGACCCGTATGTGCTACGACACCGTTCACTTGCAGTATTAAAATAAAACCCTAACACTAGTACTAAAAAAAGAAGGAATTATTTTCATTACCTTTGAGCATCTATCTATACAAATATATCAAAAGGCGTTACGATGCCACGTGACACTCTTCCTTAGGTTGCTTTATAACATGTAATCCACATACAATAAAAAAAGATAAGAAAATGCATTGTATAAGATTTAGTCTTGCGACCTCAAGTTTATATACAACAGTCTTAACCACTAAACCAAGTTATATTTGATGTTATCATTTCAAAGTAAAATATTAATAAATGAAAACTATAATTACCCGGGGTATAACCCGGGCCTAAAAACTAGTTCTCTAATAAAAACCGTGAAATAAATAATTAACTGCTATATATTATATATAGTACTTGTTAATTTCGCATAGCAATAATATAACTAGCATTAATTAAGTTGTACATATCCTTAAAAGTGGAAGGAAGAGAGTAATTAATATTACTATCAGATTTAATTTCTACCAAAATTTTCAGAATGGCTTTGTGTTCCCACGCCATTGGAGACCACTTAGCAAACATGCTCTCATGAAACTTTTTGCTACAACAATATTTCGACTTTTATTTCATATGGGCTCTTTCAATCACATTACAAACGATGGAGATATTCAGATTATCAGATATATGAGTACATAACAAATAATGGACTTCAACAAATTCGTAAACTAGATAGCTTCGGATTTCCAATGGTGCGCGGTCCAGAAAGTGGATAGACTCGTACTAGTGCAGTTTATTTTTCTCATGCTTTATAGGTTACTATTTACATAAAATACTATATCCGTTTCTCATTAATCTACTCACTTTATTTTTTGATACTATTTATATACTTCATTTTGACTATTATTTGAGATTTATATTTAAGAGAAAACATAGTCATATATATGGGATCTTGTTAGACTCGTTTTCACATAAAGTTTCCAAATATAAACTTTTATAATATTTAGTTCTTCGAAATTAAAGATATTACTAGTTAAAGTTTTGCGTTGACAAGCGTAAAAATCAAACAGTGTAGTTTGAAAAGAAACATAAGGGCAAGCTACTCCCTTCCTTTTTCTAGGATAATCTTTTCTCTACCATATAATTCTACCTATATTATTATAGGTTGAAATTAAGGAACGAAATGGTCAATACTCTCCCTCTTTCTCTTACATTAACTAATTTCAACTTACGGAAACGAACTTTGACCATAATTCTTCTTACAATATTGAGTATTGATAAGAAAAATATCACAAGAAAAAAATTAGGGAAATTCTCAGTGGTAGCCACAAGGTTTGGCTTTTTTTATCAATGGTAGCCAAAAAAAAAATTATTATCAGAAATAACACTCAACTTTTAATTTGCAACTCTTAACAACATAACCTTAATGATGATTAAATGTTAACTTTACTTATTTTTCTGTTAAGTTTAGGGTTTTTGCTAACTTGAGTTATTTAAACCTAAATTACTAACTAACCGCAAAAAAAACACACACTACACGTCAAAAAAAAAAAAAACACTAACCCCTCATATTTCATTACTCTTTTGTCGATCCTTTCCTTCTCCATGGCTTCTCCACTACATCATCACACTTCAAACATAAAAATTCATGCTTTTTAATTCTAAATGGAAGTACTAGTCTTGTAGTTTAAGAATTTCGCATCAATCTGGGTTGAAATTGCTTTTGAATTTTTGGTAGAGCAACTGTTGCTTAATTTGGACTGGTTTTTTTTTATTTTTTGCGCACGAACTTTAGGATTTGGCTCACAAATTGAAGTGCTTGCTTCCTTTTGCTTCTGGAGACAGGTATCAGTGTGTAGGTCTGGCAATCAGGTCGGGTCGGATCATTTTCGGGTTGACCTGTTTACATAAATGGGTTAAAAGCACCAAACCTGAACCCGACCTGTTTACATAAACGGGTCAGAATTTCAAACCTGAACCTGACCTGTTTGTAAACGGGTTGATCCGAACCCGACTCATTTAACCCGATTAATTTTAAAAGTTTGTTTCGGGTTCAGATTTACCCATTTACTTAAACAGGTCAAAAATCTCAACCCGAACCCGCTTATTTCAGGTCAAGTTCGGGTCGGGTTACCGGGTTGGGTCATCTTTTGCCAGCCCTAGTATCACCATTTACTTTGACATATTTTTTTATTATTTTTGGAACAACAAGGGTTGATTCATGTTGGGTCAATCTTGGTATCCGAGCCAAAAAACACCGGGGGGTAGGATCTGCCGATATTAAGTCTAAAACAGTCTAAATACTCATACTAGTACTACTAATTGTGTTAAAATTTAAAGATGGGTTCTTATTTCGTCTTTTAGTGATTTCGTTTTTTAGCTCTTTTGATGTACTTACATTCATTTGCTACGTAAACTTTGCTACTACCTACAATTCATAATATCATACTACTATATTTTATTAGGATTAGTTTATGTTTTGTTTATTTAAAGGGAAATTTATTATCTTTATATGTATTAAGTCTAGTTCAACTATCTAGTGTTACTACTTTTCACTAAAAGTTACCTACATCATATAGTATATAATTTTGTGGGTTTAGTAATTAAGAAGTTGCGCTAAGTGTTGGTCAGACGTTGGTCAGCCCTTGTTAAATCCGTTGGTCAGCCGTTAAAAGGGAGAAAAGGTGGTCCCGGTAAGGGTGGTCCCGTTGGTCCCATTTATATGCATCTACTTAAAAGCTATATGCACTAAATTTTATTACTAGTTGATCATGGCTACTTTTTGTAGAAAATTGTTCTCACATGATAGTAGTAACTCAAACATAGTACATAGTAAAGAGATATCTTTTCCGATTAATTTTCAAAACTGGACTATGCCGAAAAAATATGTAGATATTATCTCTATTCCTTTTATCAATGTTATTACAAAAAATAACAATGAAAAAGAATTTTTATTTGAACTTATAGACAAGATTAATGATACAGATATAAAAAAGGAATACCTTTTAAAGCTAAAAGATATTATTTGTAAAGAAGAAAATCCTTCTAGAACTGAACCAGTTACTTTATCAAAAATATTTGACCAATATCCCACTCCTAATATTTTTAAACAAATTACAACTAAAGATTTACAAACTGAAGTTAATACTCTAAAAACACAAGTAAAAGATATTAAAGAGCAATTACTAGAATTCAAAACTAAAGACTTAGAACTTCAAACTAGAATAGCTTTGTTAGAATCAAATAATAGTCAAAAGGATCAACCTTCTACCTCAAATTTACCTTCTATTCAAATTTCATCTCAAGACCCTAATGATGAACAAATAAATGTTATAGATAGAATAAATTTTCAAAAATGGTATATTCTTATTTCACTTAAAATAGGTAATGATTTTCACTTGAATACTATAGCCTTACTTGACAGTGGAGCTGATCAAAATTGTATAAGGGGAGGATTAATTCCTAGCGTCTATTATGAAAAAACAAAAGAAAAATTACATAGTGCTAATGGTGAACCATTAAAAATAAAATATAAACTTCCAAATGCATATATTTGTAATCAAGGTTATTGTTTTAAGAATACATTTATTTTAGTAAAAGATATAAATAATGAAATAATACTTGGCACTCCTTTTATTACTCAAATATATCCTTTTTCAATTGATCGTAATGGTGTTCATACTAATATTATGGGAAAGAAAATATCCTTTCAATTCCTTGCCCCAGTTTATCAAAAGGATTTAACTATATTACAATCATCTTCTATATTTCAACAAGTAAATATAATAACTAATAAGGAATCTCAAATATCACTTTTACAACAAGAAATAGCATACTTAAAAATAGAAGAACAATTAAAAAATCCTTATATTCAAAAGAAAATATGTGATTTAGAACAGAAGTTTAAAGAAGAAGTTTGTGTGGATATTCCTAATGCTTTTTGGGAAAGGAAAAAACATATGGTTTCACTCCCTTATGAAAAAGAATTTTCAGAAAAAACTATTCCTACTAAGGCAAGACCTATTCAAATGAATCAAGAAATGTTAGAATTTTGTAAAAAAGAAATTCAAACTTTATTAGATAAAAAATTAATTAGACCATCGAAATCTCCTTGGAGTTGTGCTGCTTTTTATGTTATGAATCAAGCAGAAAAAGAAAGAGGAGTTCCTAGATTAGTAATTAATTATAAGCCTCTTAATAAAGTCTTACAATGGATTAGATACCCAATCCCTAATAAAAAAGATTTATTAAGTCGTCTTTATAATGCAAAAATCTTCTCAAAATTTGACATGAAAAGTGGATTTTGGCAAATTCAAATAGAAGAAAAGGATAGATATAAAACCGCCTTTAATGTTCCTTTTGGACAATATGAATGGAATGTAATGCCTTTTGGCTTAAAAAATGCTCCATCGGAATTTCAAAATATTATGAATGATATTTTTAATCCTTATACTCAAAATATTATAGTATATATTGATGATGTTCTAATATTTTCAGATACTTTAGATCAACATTTCAAACACCTTAATACGTTCTTATATGTTATTAAAAAGAATGGTTTAGTCGTCTCATTTCCTAAGATGAAACTATTTCAAACTAAAATACGGTTTTTAGGACATGATATTTTCCAAGGTACTATAAAACCTATTAATAGAGCCATAGAATTTACTGACAAATTTCCAGATGAAATTAAAGATAAAAATCAATTACAAAGATTTTTTAGGATGTCTTAATTATATTTCAGACTTTTTCCCTAATTTAAGACAATATTGTTCATGTCTTTACCAAAGATTACGGAAAAATCCTCCAGCTTGGTCATCCAAACATACACATATAATACAAACGTTAAAACAAAAAGTTAAGTCTTTTCCATGCTTAGGTCTCCCAAATTCCAACGCATTTATGATAGTAGAAACAGATGCATCTGACATGGGCTATGGAGGCATTCTTAAACAAAAATTACCTGAAAATAAAAATGAACAAATAGTTAGATTTCATTCAGGCTTATGGTTAGGTTCTCAAAAAAATTATTCAACCATTAAAAAGGAAATTTTATCTATTGTTCTTTGCATTTCAAAATTTCAAGATGATCTCTATAATAAAACCTTTTTACTAAGAATAGATTGCAAATAAAAGAAATATTACAAGGATGTTAAATTGTTTACAAATTTTTGCCGATGGCAAGCTATATTATCGGTTTTCGATTTTCAAATAGAATTCATAAAAGGAGAAAATAATTCTCTTCCCGATTTTTTAACTAGAGAATTTTTACAAGGAAAAGGTAATAATAATTAAATTCAAATTATTACAGAAACAAAATGAATCAAGACTCGATAAAGGCAAAGGTATTCAAAAACCGGAAGATTATGTTATGAGATTTCATAAGCTCCGCCCATCAAGTGAGAAAGCATCTTCGACATATAAGCTTGATGCATTTTCCGACTTGCCACCTTTATCTTATTCTCAAGCAGTCAAATATCCTTCTCAAAGTTCAAATTCAAAACCAACTACTCAAAAGTCCCAATCCTCAAATTTCGAAATTTACAAATACATCACCAAACCACACAAAGAGCACATGCTCCTTACCCGTTTTAAAGAAACCCCTCAAATTCCCGAACTTATCAAATTTACTAATTCTCTTTTCCCAATGTATTGCCAATACCGACCGAAGCATCTTACAAAAACCAAAGGTTCTATGAATTCATACTTGTTGACACCAAGTCTCGTTGAAATTGAGCATACCGAAAAGGGTAATTTCATAGCTTATTCAAAGTGCAAACTTAAGAAGATCATCCCAATGCATCGAATGGGTTTCGCTTATGTCCCAAAAGAATTCTCGATCCCATTTCAACCACAAGGAATATAATTACATCGACTATCGATGGCTTGGTTTCGGGCATTCCTACTCAGAGCATTCAATCACTCATGGTTCTTTAGCATTTGTCCTCAATGTCCAAAAAATTTTCCCATATGGTTTTATGAATGGTGGCTCTACTTTGGAAGCTCTCAACAAACTCGACCAACGGAAGTCAAAAAGTCCTATGAATTTTTCTCCACACATGTGCAAACCAATGCTCCATATTCTACGTAACTCCTATTTCATAGAGAATTCAATGTTCCATGGATAATGTGCTTTGGTCGTATAACATTATTCAATGGTTCCCAAGCACCACTACCCATGTCCCCGGGTACGTGAATTCAAGATCAAATGGTGGGAAAAATTTGCCATTGACAAATTTTGCTCATTAAAGACATCCAAGAACAAATGGTTGCAGATAATCAACTTATTAAGGCAATCAAAGATATTCCTCCTACTCCACGAAAAGACAAAGAAACAAAGAGGCCGAAATTCAAGAGTCCGAGATTGAATTACTCAAAAAAGAAATCAAACTTCTCAAAAGGCAAACTCAACTCTTAATCCGAAATTCGGACAATTCATCCGGGTTCATCGGTTCATTCCTCACCCGACGACCCATTTGGAGGACCTTGTGCTCAAGATCCTTATCTACAATGAAAAACATTTTTTTTTTACTTTTCAAATAACTCAAATAATAATAATAGCCCGCAGGATCCTCCTGGCAAAAGTTAGGGCAATAAAAATAAAATAGATCCCGCTAAGTGATTATCACTTAGGCAAAAATAAGGGACAAATTCTACTAATATTTTTAATGCAGGTCTTCAATATGATGACTCATCAAATACCAAGGTGTACCACTCCGATTATCTGATGAATCTTAAGTTCATCACCCAAAGGCACAAAACAACAAATGAAGAAAAGACCAAAATGGCATCTTCATCAACTCCATCCTCCGAACATATTCAGAAATGCACCCTCCTTCCACAAGAAGCCAAAACTACATTCAAGGATAATTCCAAAAACCAAATCAAGAGGCAAACTCAACACAGTATAACTTTCTCCTCCAAGCGGCAAAGTTTATCAAAATTGTCTCAAATAACTCCAAATTTCATATACTATAAATAGGAACATGTAGTTCCGTAGGATAGGAAGTTCTACAAGTCTTTTTCATATCAAAGTTCATTTAGAAAAATCCTCTACAAAAGCCTTACGCTCAAAATAGTTGTATTACTCAATCCTTGTAAAAGTTCATTCAAGTTCAATCAAAGTAAGTTATTATTCATATCTGCGTATTATTTTTAATATCTGTTCATATTTTCGAAACTAATTTCATCTACTTATTAATCTTAATAATTAATCATCTTTTCAAAGCAAGATACAAATTTTAATATTCATAGTTCAAAAATTTTAATACTTAATTTATCCTTTGACGAGATTAATTACCTACCAGACGGTCCCCCTTTCGCTATATAATTAATCTGACACACAGTCAAGACGGTCCTAAAACCCGTCAAGTCCTGGGGTCAATCTTGGTATCACCCGACTCATTTAACCCGATTAATTTTAAAAGTTTGTTTCGGGTTCAGATTGACCCATTTACTTAAACATGTCAAAAATCTCAACCCGAACCCGCTTATTTCAGGTCAAGTTTGGGTCGGGTTATCGGGTTGTGTCATCTTTTGCCAGCCCTAGTATCACCATTTACTTTGACATATTTTTTTATTATTTTTGGAACAACAAGGGGTGATTCATGTTGATTGTTATGTGCTCTGTTGTAAGGTTTTTTTATCCTTCTTTTCTGGTTTTTAATTTATTCTTATATTTTTAATGTTAATTTTTGTTGGCAAAATTTGAATTGCATGTTTAATAGGATATGTGTTTTACAGAAGTGATTTTATTATGTTGGTGTTTGAAGCTGTGATTTGTTGTTTGTGTTAAAAATGCAGTTATGGGTGATATAATTGTTCTGAAATTTTAATATATGGGTCAAGATGTTGATATTATAGTCGATGACATTGATAAAGTCATGCTAACTGACTTAATCATAGAATATTGGGATAAAGCCGAAGAACAAAAAATAGATGTTGAAGTTTTATGTGTTTTGATTAATTAAGCTACATGGAGGGAAAAGCTTAACTTAGGGTAGGTTAGCAATTGCACCCACAAATCCTAAACTTAACAGAAAAATAAGTAAAGTTAACATTTAATCATCATTAAGGTTATGTTGTTAAGTGTTGCAAAAGTTGAGTGCTATTTTTGATAATAATTTTTTTTTGGCTACCATTGATAAAAAACCAAACCTTGTGGCTACCATTGAGAATTTCCCAAAAAATTAAAATGTCCTCAATAATTTAAATCTACCAATGAATTTTATATGTTTTTTTATCAATAAATTGTGAAAAAGGTTTATGAATCAATGTTTTTCCTCAATAAGCTAATAAGGGACAATAATAATTTGAAGAGTGTACCCATTTTAATCAATGATCATGGTTTTTTTATAGTTGATTTATATTTGATCCAGTTTAATATGTATTTCTTAATTAGTATGATTTCAAATTAACAAATTAATTTAAATTTAAAAAGGAAGCGAAAGCGACAAACATAATTAAGGAAATAGATGAAGGAATACTATCATTAGAAGTGTTTGGAAAGTGATTAATTCAATTTCTTCAATTGGAGTTCTTTACATTTGGAACCAAACAACCCTGAACTCTTACTTAAGCTCTCTTCAAATTTGAATAACCCTTTCCCTCAAAACAAAAAAAAAATTGAATAACCCTAATATCTTATGGATTCTTTTTAGGCGGTCTTAATTTCATATTTTACTCAGTACTTTAAACTTCACAGTTTATGCGGCTTTAACCAAATACACCTTATATTACAGGTATATATTCTGACAACCAATGAGAATTTGGGAGTGTTTGGCTTTTGGAGAACAAAGAAGAGAAAAGTTTGATCTTTTATCAGCTTCTTTTAGTAAATCACAGAATACATAATTGTCATATTGAAGCATTTCGTACAATAACAACTGTGAATTGATTCCAAAGGGTTTATACTAGAATTGCGTTATTGGATTTTTATCGATCGAAATGCATCATATACCACCTTTCTTAGTTCTTACCTTGATGATTCGTCCACCTAAACATGTTGCAACGAGAATTTCACAATTCTCTTGATTCCATAGATGAGGGGAGAAAACGGATTTTAAATTTTATATACCCCCTCTGTCCCAAAGTAATTGCATACTTTTAAAAGATTTTTTTGGAGTTAAGTTCATTTTCATCAAATTTATTCTAGTTTAGTTGTTCTATTAAAGTTTAATTCAGCTCAACTTCATTAAGTTTATTTTACTAAAATTCATTTCAGCTCACCTTAATATTTACAAGAACAATAACAACAACAACTATGAATCCAAAGATCAAGTACTAATCTGAAGCTAGTTTTGGTGTACTGTTTTGTGTTTTTCCTTTGATACATCCAAGGGGTCGAGGGTGTTTATTATAGTTCTCCATCCTTAGCTTCTCTAAATCTACGTTTCATTTTCTTATTCACGGTCTTCAATATGTATGTTTGACCATTAATATCTGAATATCTCTAAGTACACATTATTAAAAATTATAAAAAGTTGATATATTACAACTATACGTCACGACGAATCTAACAAGATCTAACATGATAATATTTTTTTGCTATATATTATTGAGATTATTACGTGATCGAGGTTGATAAACTTTGGCATTAAAAAGAGAAATGGAGCATATATGTAGGGATGATGTAGTAAAAACGTTGATAACGTCTCCAAAGCTTAATTTGCCTAGGCATATACAAACAACTGTAGATATATATTGATTAAGAAATGCATAATTCTTTGACAAATATAGAGAATCTTAGCTTGATTAGGCTTTTCAGTTTGGCTTTTATAGGCTAGCCATGATATATTCACACTAAAGACATTGATCCCAAAGTCTCAATTTCACATGTCCAAATTTCTTTTGTCGCCTAATTAACACCCAAGGAAACAAACTACTTCATGAAGATTTCGGTAAGTTGATTAACTTAATATCCCACGATAATTTCCTTTTAGAAATAATTCTAAAACTTTCTAAAATTTAAAAATCAGAAAGATAAATATTCCGAGACACAAATATCCTGTAACATTTGTCAACAAAAAGATCCTATAACATATCCGCACATGCTAATATCCCAAGAAAAAGATATTTTTCAGATAAAATTAATTTCAATTCCTAAACATCAAGTCGTTGTAGTATAGTGGTAAGTATTCCCGCCTGTCACGCGGGTGACCCGGGTTCGATCCCCGGCAACGGCGTTTCCTTTTTTTTTTTCTCTTGAAGCGCTAGATAATTGATCTGAACAACATTTTATTTCGAACTCAAGGAATTCAGGCTTCCGAAAGAGTGAAAAGACTTCAGCCATTTAGGCTCAAGACTATAAATATGTGCTGCATCAACAACATTCAACATACTTGCATCTTTTCCTTCAAAAAAAAAAATGAAAAATTAACAGCATTTGCATTTTTTACATTGTACGCGAAATTATCTAATTCATATAGGTTATATTATACCACGTTACCAATATGTGTGTCTAAGCATCTGATGTAGTGGTGGTGAGCCTATGAACAAACTCACATGTGAGTGGAAGTGTTGTCCCACAATCAATGATTTGGAATTAAGGGGAGTGTTGGGATATACTTCATATCCCACATTGAAGAAATATATGAGTTGTGTTGTGCCCACCTTATAAGGGGATACTCCCCTTATTATCGCCATATGGTTTAAAGGTGGAACCTCTTTGCATGAACAAGCCCACATGTGAATGGTAAGACACAATGCAATAGTAACACTAGATATAATAGGATTAGGGTTGTTCAAATCGTAACCCAAATCGTTTTTTAGCGGTTTGGGTTGGTTTGCGGTTTCAAAATTGTGGATTGGGTTATGATTTCAAGCAAACCGTGGTTTGAGTTGGGTTTTAATTTCTGTAAACCGAAACTACATCGTAAACCGCAATTTTATATGATTTAATTTTTTTTTATCTATTTTTTTTTTTTTTTTATCTATTTTGATGTTTTTTTTAAATACACTTGACAAGGTGGCAAAAAAAAAAAAAAAAATACAAGTATACAACTGAAAAAAGAAGTTTGAGGCAAATAAGTTGGACACTTCTGATAAATTATTATTTATGTTTAATTATGAAGTCAACTTCATATTTATTTGGACTCTTTATATTTATTAACAAATTTTTTTTAACTCTTAGTTTACAAAATTAATGTCGCGGAGGAAAAAATGGTTAAACCGCACCAAACCGTTTCGTGCGGTTTGGTTTGGTTTGGGTTGGGCAAAAGTGCGGTGCGATTTGGGTTGGAAAAATGTCAAACCGTATATTTGCGGTTTGGGTTGGGTTACATCCCAAATCGCACCAACCAAACCGCGAACACCCCAAAATAGGATTATAACATATTGGTTGAGTTTTCCTAAAATGAAAAATGTTGCACTTATTTAGAAACGGAGGTTAGTAGTAGTAACATAATTGGACCAAGGCCTTATAGAATATCTATCACATGTCGAAAGGAGCCTATTTCCTGTCCAAGCCCATTCAATCAAATCCAATATTCTTACGATTATTGCAGCTATATACAGACTTATTAAGCCCATTGAAATTCACTATTAGAGTGACAAGATCAGAAAAAGAAATGAAGACTGGTAAAACGTGTCTTCTTCTTATCCAATCATACTCAGCCTAAGCTAAAGATATTGTTTGGAGTTTGGAGGGAAATAACAATATTAATAATAATAAAAAAAAAACAGATTTTCCTCTCTTCTTTCTTCAATCTTTTTAGTTTTTACCAGTTGCAAATCACAAAATTTGAGTTTATCCTCAACAGAAATGGCAACTTCTTCATTTTCTTTATTACCACTTAAATCAAGTAGTATAAACATTTTTTCTCATAGAAATTCAAAATCTTCAACTCCAATTATTTGCCAATTGGAACCCAGAAACACCAATAATGTAGTTTTATCAGGTGGGTTCAGCAATTTCTGCTTTTTTTCTGCTTTTTCATAGCTTATATTATGTTGCTTATTATGTAATATCTGTTCTCCCCAGCTTATTTTCAGTTCAGTTCAGTCGCAATCAGTTCAGTTCAATTTAGTTCAGTTCAGTTCAGTTTTTAAATTATTATCATTACTATTAGTTATAATTTAATTCAGTTCAATTCAGTTCAGTTTCAATTTAGTTCAGTTCAGTTTAGTTGCAATCAGTTCAGTTGTTTTATGCCGAAAAGAACATGCCCTAAATCAAGAAAAATAATTTAAGATGTGTGGTAAGGCAGAGTCAAAGAGGTTAAGAGCATGGATTTCCACAGCCTTGGCAGCTGCTGCAGTTGTGAGCTTGACCACTAGTTACCCTGCTTTGGCTGATTTAAACAAGTTTGAAGCCGAAATGCGAGGCGAATTCGGGATTGGCTCTGCTGCTCAATTTGGTTCTGCTGATTTAAAGTCTGTTTTTCTTCTTAGTTTGGATTTAATACATATTTTACATTATCTGAATTTTGATTGTGATGATTTTATTATCTGTTGATTGGATGCAGGAAAACAGCTCACGTCAATGAAAATTTCAGGTAAAAACTAAAAACATGTATCTTTCTGATATGCATTATATAGAAAGTCATTTGAGTGATTGTAGTTATGTTCAAAAGATTTGAGCTTTTTAAAGTTTTTGTGCCCCTTTAATTACTGTGAATGTAACATTAGAGATTCATGACTCAATAATTTGGAATCATAAGAGATTAGAAGGAAAAAAAAAGTGATCATGTTGATATACTGTGAACTTTGCAGAAGAGCAAATTTCACATCAGCAGATATGAGAGAATCAGATTTCAGTGGATCAACATTTAATGGTGCATACCTTGAGAAAGCTGTTGCTTACAAAACCAATTTCACTGGTATGGTTCACCTCAAACAGCATATAATCATATCTACTAAATATCTTCCATTGCATTGAACTCGCAGTTTTTAAGGTGTTTTAGTCCCAGAGAACCAGTAGTTAGACTAGTTGATGCGGCCATACTTATATCTTTTATGAATTATTCGAACGCAATTTCCCTTCTATATCAATCTGACGTGACTACAATGAGCACGTCTTGGGTGAGACCGTCTCACATAATGTCACATTAAAAGTTACCCCTAAAAGAACAGGTCATCCTAGTCTCACAATAGGTCATTGTTAGAGTGTCTTGCACTGAACAAATTTGCTGACAAGAATATGATCAGTATGTATTATGTAACTTAGTCTCAACTTAGAGAATCTAAAGTATTGATACTCCCTGATGGACTCTAGTAGACTTATTTTGCAATTCTCCCCATTTCCAGGTGCTGATTTGAGTGATACGTTGATGGATCGTATGGTAAGTTGAAGTTCTATGTTACTCATACTCTTCATCTTTGACACTCCGAAATGGGTATGAATACTTTGCCACTTCATTTTGGGACTAAAATTTGGAAAATTTCATTAGATAGAAGACTCAATCACTTGAACACTTAATTAAGTCCAAGTAACAAAAGGTAAATAGCTGATGAACGGCTGTAATGTGGATCATTTGCTTTGAAATCTCAATGGAGAGTAGCTGATGGCCTACCTACCTAGTGCAATTTTCTGCCTGTTCAGTTTCAGATCTCCTGCCAAATTTAATCATCCTGTTCTATTCTGAATGGGTGTGTATGTCAAATTACACTCTAAATTTGGCTTCAAATAATAAATAAATTGATTTGTCAAGGCAGAGGCTTGTTGCTTAATAGTTAATACTCATATGTCAGGTTTTAAATGAAGCAAATCTGACAAACGCCGTCCTTGTAAGATCAGTCCTTACTCGAAGTGACCTTGCTAATGCTACCATTGAAGGTGCTGATTTTAGTGATGCTGTTATCGACCTTCTTCAGAAACAGGTAAAAGTTCGTTTAATTTTTCTTACATCACCCTACAACTTAACTAACTGACTTTCTTCAGAGTTTTATGGTTGAAAGATTTCTAAATTTGGCATGTCATGTTACATTGTTATAGGCTCTTTGCAAGTATGCAAGTGGAACAAACCCAATAACAGGAGTAAGCACGCGGGTAAGCCTAGGTTGTGGAAGCAAGAAAAGAAATGCATATGGTAGCCCATCTTCCCCTTTACTGAGTGCACCCCCTCAAAAACTGCTTGACCGCGATGGCTTTTGTGATTCTGCAACTGGTCTTTGTGAAGCTAAATAACATGGGTAATACCAGAATAGTACATCAACAAGAAATACCCTAATTTCTATGTACATATAGTTTGCATAGAGGTGATACAGAGCAGAATTTGCTGTTTGAGAATTACTTCTGTTATCATTAAAACTTCAAATTACTGTCATACATGAGATATACTAATTCCCAAACCAATTAGAACACAGAAATTAAACTAATTAGATAAAGTTAGTCTTTTCTTCCTTCTACTAATCAAACTCCATGTTTACATAATGTTACTAAGCAAAAATCAAGATATCCAAGATTGAATGTATTCAGTTGAGGTGATAAACGCGAGATCTTCCCTTCTTAAGACCGCCATTGGTGTCCCTCCACGGACAAATCGAAGGAGCTGCCAAAGCCAAAACAATTCTTCTTCCTTCACCCTCTTCTTCTGTACTTTTTTTAAGGATAGCCGTAACAGAATCATTCTTATTAATTACGGGCCTTCCACATCCAAAGGGGAAATCACGAACAACTGTAATCTTCCTTCTCTTATAAAGACCTTGTTTGTTTTCTTGCCTAGTTACAACTTTCTCATCCCCATTCCCATCATCATCATCATCATCATCATCATCATCATCATCATCATCGTCAAAATTAACATCAACATCATGATCAACATCATCATCATCACTCGTCTTAGTCATTGGTCTCCCACATCCAGAGGGGAAGTCACGAACAGCATAAATCTTCCTCTTCTTGGACAGAGCTCTTTTTAATTCATCTTTAACATCACTGACATCATCATCATCATGACCTTCATCATCAATTTTAATTCTTTGTCTTCCACATCCACAAGAGGTTTCTTTGTTGTCTCCAAAACTTAAGTCTTTCTCATCATCATCATCATCATGATAGGGAGCATCAATATCATGTAGAATTTCTTCAGGTGAATCCTTGAATGATGTGATGTAATAATCATTGTCATCATGTAAAAGATTAATATCATAATTATATCCAAAGACCAAATCGTCAGAATCACCGAAACCTTCAAGTAACATCTCGTTATCATCATCTTGATCATAATCCTCCCCTAGTTGAGGTTCAGGTTCATCTTCTTCTTCTACTCCATCGACATTATCAAACAATTGAGGTAACGACGACGACGACAACGACAACGACGACTGAGGTTGATCGTCGTAGTGTTCTACTGTTCTAGTACATAGATTTCATCAGAATCAGTAGGGTATTGAGGTTCATACTCTTCTTCTGAGGTTGCCATATTTTTTTGTTGTCTTCTAAGTGCTAATTGATTTCTTTGGTAGTCAAGACTCAAGACTTAACTCCCGCTTTTTATTTATAAGGAAAACCTTGTTTTCCAAGTAATGTGGTTAAACAGTTGGCAAATATGGCAATGTATTTTTTTTTTAAGGAAAACCTTGTTTTTCAAGTAATGTAGTTAAACAACCAAGTAACAGCTGGCAATGTCTAATTCTATTTATAAAAATTAAGTTATTTGTAATATAATGATCAAATATTGAATGCAGACCTAATATTATTAGTTTTGAACCAGATTTTTTAAAAACTCGAAATATAGTTTAACCTAGATGATAAAGTTGGACAAAGGTAAAAATTAGTAGAAAAGTATAATAATGTATTCAGCTTAGTTGGTGTGGTTTATAAACTTATGGATTTTTGTGGTTTAGTTTGATATATTTTGTTTTTTTTAAGGTGTTAACCCACATGTGAGCTTGTCCCACATTGAAGAAAAAGAGAGAGAATGACTAACATATAAGCTTGATGGGCTACTTCTCCTATTGCCAATTGGTTTTAGGATGGAAGCTCATCTGGGCTTGTGTGTGGTCACTCGATTAATTAAGGTTAAGTGTTATTATTGAACAAAGAGAATATTTATAATACATGAAGAAACCTAAGTTAGGTAGAACTAGGAAAATAATATGTTATCTAAACAAAGTATGTTATGAACTATGTAATATCTATCTTATCTCTACAAGTTCTATTCTAATTTTGATATGTGTTCGACTCATTCACGATGAGATTAGGAGTCTTATTACTGTGTTAGACTTATTGACAATGATCACTTATGGTTTTTGTTTTAAAAATTGTAAACATTAATTACTTCCTCCATTTGGGGTTTAATTGTAGCATTAACTAGACGGCTAGACCTCTTGCAATTAAGGATTCACCATAATTTTACTAAAAAATTGTTATAATCGTTATCTTCTTTTTCTCCTCTCTATCAAGGGGTACCATTTATTTTTTGGTTCTACTACGAGGAGTTTCCCACCGCCTTTGACGAATGGACTAATCTCCTGCGGGAGTTTGCATGGGTACCTCGAAGGGCAGCATCCCTCCCAACTGGGTTTTTTTCCATACCCAAGGCTCGAACCCGAGACCTTGGTTAAGGAGCGAGAGGCCCTTAACCACTCACGCCAACCCCGGTTGGTATTAGGGTACCATTTATAGAGTGCATCTTGGGCACTCTTGGGTGTAACATGTTACACCATAAGTTACACCATAACTTATTGTGTAACATTGCATAATGACATAAATTCCAATATGAATGACATGGACTATACAAATAATGACATGAATCTCATGTCATTCTGTCATTTATTTCATGTCATTTGAGTTTTTTTTTTACAATTTAAAAGAAGTTGTGGTTTGTAGATTGTTACACCATAAATTATGGTGTAACAATGACAACATAAATTATGGTGTAACAAGTACACCCAAGAATTTGTGTAATTAGAAACCATACTTTGATGTACTTTTCTTTAGGTAGTTTTTTCTTTTAACATCGAAATATAGTATCCATGCCATCATATACTTCTACAAGTTTGGCCTCCTTATTAACAATTTTGTGATTCCGCCAGTGTTCAATAAACTCGTGAAATTGGGGGCAAGTTGGGTTAGATTAGGGTCACATATTAAGTTAAAAGAAAATAGAATTGATAGATAATTTTCTTTTTAAAACAACTAGCATAAGTGAGAAGCGATCAAAGAAAACAACCTAACTAGGTACTAAATTAATTCTTTACCTTTACAATGCCAAAGTGGAATTTCTCTATTTCTCATCTTTGCGTTTTTGTGACTCACTCGATCAACGAAATATTTGGTAACTAGGAATATAATACATGATGTAATGCTAATGGATTTATAAGTAATTTTGTAAATAAAGCTATATTCTCTTCGGCATAAAACAACTGAACTGAACTGAATTAAATTATAACTAATTAATAGTAATGATAATAATTTAGGAACTGAACTGAATTGAACTGAACTGAACTGAAAATAAGCTGGGGAGAACAGATCCTAAGTCGCATGTCATTCCCTTGCATTGGTAATATATTTCAATTCTCCCCATATGAATTTTTCTTCTAGAATTTTTTATTACCACTCAATATCACCTACAAAGTTGCAATAAATAATAATGAAATTTTATGAAGAAATATAATATACGTGTAGAAATAAAACAATAATAAGGACATTGACACGAGAAATGCAATTACATTACCACTAGTATTTCTTTTTTTCATAATTGAACCACCATATTGATTGGAAAATTTGTTGATGTACAACTCTGACCATCAACACACACGAGACACACACATACAAATATGGCCCAATACTAACTCTATGGGTGGGTGGATCTCGGCCCAACATTTGGATTTCTGACCCATCCTTAGCCTATGAAGCACTAATTACAAATGGGGCTACTACGGCGGACCGCTTAGTGGGCCATCCCGTCCATAGGCTATTCAATAGCAACCAACATACTATAAGCTCTGCGGCCTATGGACCCAAATGGCGCACCCTACGTCGTAATTTGGCCACCCACTTTCTTAGCCCAAGTAATCTCAAATCCTTTTCCACTGCTCGAAAGTGGGCCGTGGATAACCTCATTGATCGCCTTGAAGCCCTGTCTAGAAATGGGGGCCCAGTCCAAGTTCGAGAGCATTTTCTTGAAGCCAATTTCCACTTGCAATGTGTTATGTGTTTTGGGTTTTTTCTTAATGATGCTCAAGTTAAAGAGGTACAATCAATCAACAGACGAATATTATTGGGCCTACAAACATTGAAGTTTAATATCCTAAATGCATGGCCCAAGTTGACCAGGTTTCTATTACCGGGCTGTTGGGCCGAGATACAAAACTTAAGAAATGAGCTAAACGAGGTGTACCTTGGTCTAAATAAAGGCCCGGAAAAATATGAATAATGAGATGGAAGAAAACTTTGTACAATATTGTTATGTTGATACGTTACTAGAAATGGATATTCCAAATGAAGAGGGAGGGGTAAGGAAATTAAGGGATAATGAGCTAGTAAGTTTATGCAATGAGTTTATAAATGCTAGCACAGATTTACCCACGACCGAATTAGAGTGGGTCTAAGATCCAAAAGGAAGATTTGGATCAAATGCCTTTTTCGAAGGCCACCATCCTAGAAGTCCTACGGTGCCACCCGTCGGGCCACGTTGTTTTGCCACATTTGGTCGGGTCAGATGTGGAGTTAGGCGGGTATACGGTCCCGAAGAATTCGACTATTAATATTTTGGTAGCGGAGATTGGACGGGACCCGAATTTGTGGGAGGATCCGATGAAGTTTAACCCGGAGAGGTTTTTGGTGAAAACGGGTTTGGGTCATGATGAAAAATATATTGTAAATTTTGACGTGGGTGGAAAGAGAGAGATAAAAATGATGTCTTTTGGGTAGGAAGGAGGATTTGGAGTACATGGTGGCTAATTTGGTTTGGCATTTTGAGTGGAAAGCTATAGATGGAATTGGTGTAGATTTGGATGAGAAGGAAGTATTCACTATTATGATGAAAAATCCTTTGAGGGTCCAAATTTCACGTAGAAGTACCTAGATTTATGACATCACATGATTGCAACAATGTCAATTGTTTGTCCCACTAAGATGCATGTTTGTTTAGTGGTTAATTAAGATAAATAGTTAGGTCATAAACTCATAACTACATCTTGTTATTTTGTGCTTAATGTCTGGAAATAAATGTTACGCTTGTAGGAGGAAGAAAAGTCTATTTCATTATATTGTAATATGGACGATAAAAAGTCCTACTACATGTATCATTTTACAAGCCTAATAGAGTTTTCATCTCAAAACCATGACAATTGAAAGAGCAGATTATCAGGTCTATAATAAGATCGTTATTTTCTTCCCTCCAAAATGTGGGGCTACTCACATATACACCTTAAACAAGGGGTTCAACAAGAAGTATAGTAGTTATAGTGTATTTAAAAAAACATTTAATTTTCTATTCGTTAACATTCTAATTGGTTTCAATTTTAAGTTTATTGAAATCTAAGAGCTGGAATATAGAAATCTTAAAAAATAGTTTAAAGTCTATATTGTTAGTTTTCAAAATTAATATATATGATTAATATAGGCATGATTACTTTTAAGTTTATTATATAACTTATTATATTATATAGCTTTGAATTTCCTAAAACCAATAACTAAAAACTGGGAATGATGTTGAATGGAGGTGAATAAAAAAAATAACCATCTTTAATTTTACATAATATATCATATGGCTGCATAATTATATTAAATTCTTTATCCAATCTGCTCATAGAAACCGATCTACATTGCTCCAATGACATGGTGTTATTGCAACCCTAAAATAATCGATAGCTCAACATCTTTACTTAGCTTGCAAAGTTCCTTACAATGGTTTTAAAGAATACATGTCGAACTATGCATCATTATATTCCAAATTTTCAACCTACCAACCAAAAAATCGTCATATGCTGCCTAAGAGGCAAACACTATAGCAAAAACATAAAACAAATTATCAGAAAAAGAAACGACTTTTTATATAATATAAGCTTGATCTAAACTTAATTCGAATAAGCTTTTTAAATGTAAGCCTGATTTGATCTGATCTTATCTAATTTGATTTGAACTTAATTTTCTGATCTAATGTGGCCTAATCTGATTTGACCTGATATAAGCAAAATAAGGTGACCTTTTGACTTTTGATATCAAGGGTACGTGAGTTGAAAATGAAAAACCTGTTTAAAACAAACTAAACAATGATTATGGAATGGTAAATCCCGGATAATAAGCACACTTTAACTCTCAAAAGATGAATGAGAAAGGCAAAGCAAAGAAACAAAGACTTGAGAGGAATGTCTGGTTAATGGCTGCGCTTCAAGCCTTCAAGCACAAGTTGTCAAAAAATGTACCCTCTTAGCCTGTCAAATTACTCCTTTTTAAGTGTCCCACTTAATTTAGTTATTTGCTCACTCACTCTCAAGCAAATCATTACCGCCTGATATGTTATATCCCATTATCAATAATAATGTTCTGATCTTCACCATCAATATTTCGTATTAAATCTTCACATATAAATCATCTGTATTTTTCTTTCCTCTTTTTGTACTTCATCAATTTGTTCGTTATATACGAATCTATACTTTGTCTTTAATGGTTGTATCTTGTGAGTTTGTTGTGTGTATATTCTAAGACGGATCGAAAAATCAATGGTAATCATTTGCATTATGTCTCCCTCTCATTGGTTTGTGAAAAACTCTCTGTATATTTGAATTTACAAATTATATCCCTTTATTGACATTCTATAACTTCATTTCTCAATATGTAGTTGATGTTAACGTTTACACACACTATATGTCACAATAAAACCCTACATTCTAATATCAAAACTTGATATAATCTTAAGTTTTAATTTAGCCTTTTAAGAGATATACCACGTCTATAAAGAATGTATTGTCCTTGAAAAAATAAATCTGCACTTTATGGCTCTGTTTGGGGAAGCATTTTAGCTACCTTAAATGATAAGGTGCTAACATATTTTAGGTGCTAAAATGATTAGTAGTGTTTGGGGAGCACCTAAAATAAAATTTCATATGGTTAAAATGACTTAAATGATAAGTTAAAATTTTACCTTTTCAAAATCAGGTGACTGATATTTTGGAAAATCTTTCCAAAATTTTAACAACTAATTTTACCAAAATAATTTATCAACTTAATCAACTAATTTTGCCAAACAGTTAAACTAATGATCAGTTGCCTTATCAGTTCCAGCACCTTATCAGTTTCAGCTTTATCTTATCAGTTTCAGTTAACTTATCAGTTTCAGTTTATTTTCAGCTAATATTGCCAAACAGAGACTATATCTAGAAAAGGGATGGAAGAATATATCATTTTCTCGAACTCAAGAGATGGTTTGATTTCCAACAATATGTGTATTTCCTTTTTTTTGCTAAATCAGAAAAATAAATTGAAACTCAAAAACCAATACAACCTAGCTTAGCTAAGGCAGAGACGAACCAACTAGGTTGGACCCCCTTAAACCAAAGCAAGCACACCAAACTAATTACAAATTTGCAAAGACTTTAATCTTAACCAATCACGAGTTTTCCTTGACATTTTCTTGGGAGTAACACTATAACATCTATCTATGATACTCTTCTGTATACTATGAACAATTGTATCTATATGTATAACCCTTTGATTCCAAAAAACCTGATTTCTTACCCACCAAATATGGTAGATAACAGAGCCAATAGCAGCAGCCAAAATCTCCTTCTGAACTTTTGGTTTCCCACAGCCAGCTATCCAATGTAGCAAACCTGATGCAGAAATGTTCTGAGACCCAATATCCAACCACAATTTTACCTTCTTCAAAACAGCAAGGCTGAAACAACACTTGAACATTAAGTGTTCTTCAGTTTCCTCCTATGAGTCACAGATTAAGCAGTTCGAACTCTCACTTACTCCAAATCTGTGCAGCTTTGCAGAAGTCTGAAGTCTTTGCTTCATGACTAACCACACAAAAAACCTATGTTTTGGAACTAACATCCTGTTCCAAACATATTTATCCCAATAAACTCGCTCATGTTCTCCAACCAACAACTTATACACTTTGTGTATTGAGTAATTCTCCATCTGCATCAATTGGTCTTCAGTCATAATCCTCTTCAATCTTTCCTTCTCTTCACATAATTTCTTCCAGTACCAACTACTCCCTGGTGAAGGATGGAACTCCCACCAGTTGGCTTCTTTAACATACACTTCATTAATCCATTTTATCCATAAATTATCTTTCTTCACAGCTATAGCCCAAATGTATTTGCCCAGAGCCGCTATATTCCATTCTTGCACCTGTCTAATGCCTAAACCCCCAGCTTGCTTTAGGGTACAAACATTAGACCAGGCAACAAACCCAGCTTTTCCACTATAGTACTCTCCAGACCACAAATAGGCTATGCACATCATTTCAATCTCCTTTAAAATCTTCCTAGGCAGAATAAAAATCTGAGCCCAGTATACATGAATACTCATTAACACAGAGTTAACCAACAACACCGCCTTGGTAGGAAAGATGTCTAGAGCACCAACTTCTAATTCTAGAAGACATCTTTTCCACTAACTGCATACAATCTTTCACAACAATTCTTTTAAAACAAATAGGAACCCCAAGGTACTTGAAAGGCATCTGACCAAGTTTAAAACCAGAAGCATCCAGGATTCTTTGAACCTCATTACTCCTCATACCAGAAGTATAAATCTCAGATTTATTCTCATTAACCTCTAAGCCAGAAGCCTCTGAAAAATGTTTAAACCCCTGCAGCATAGTATAAACAGAAACAAAGTTTCCTTTGCTACACAATATCACATCATCTGCAAAACATAAATGGTTCAGTTTGATACCAGCACATCTTGGATGGAATTTAAACTGATCCCTCTCACCTACAACTTTCAAAGTCCTAGTGAGGTACTCCATACAAATAACAAAGAGAAGAGGAGACATTGGATCCCCCTGTCTCAATCCCCTTTTTCCTTCAAAAAAACCACAACATTTCCCATTTATCAAAAGAGTAAATCTAGGAGAACTAACACATTCCATAATCATCAGAACAATTTTCTCAGGGAACTTCAGGGCATACAACATAGCCTCCAAGAAACTCCAATCTATAGAGTCAAAGACCTTTTTCATATCCATCTTTATAATGCACCCAGGACTACTATTTTTCCTTCCATAACTCTTCACTAAAACCTGACAAATCATCACATTATGCGCAATAAACCTCCCATGTATAAAAGCTCCTTGGTTTTCAGCAATAATAGAAGGAAGAACATCTTTCAATCTATTACATATAACCTTGGTAATGCTCTTGTAAATTACATTACAACAAGCAATGAGCCTAAATTCAAAAACACTACTAGGACACTTTACTTTAGGAATTAAAGCAAGAATAGTAGTATTAATTTCTTTTAAAAGCTTACCATTATTAAAGAAGTCAAGCACCGCACCAATAACATTAGGCCCCACCACAGACCATGCATCCTTGAAGAAGTGAGTGCCAAAGTCATCGGGACACGGAGACTTATCTCCGAGGAATAGAAAAAATTGCTTGCTTAATCTCATCACCGTCACGGCCTCAATAAAATTCCTTGTTGTTCAAGAGAAAGAACTGGACCCCGGTCAATAATGTCTTGACAGATGCTACCTCTCATGACTCTGGTGGTACCCAAAAGATTCTTGTAATATTGCACAAAAGCTTCTTCCACTTGATCACCTTCCACCCATTTACCATCCATATTATGAATCCCATAAACAATGTTATGCATTCTTCTCTGCTTAATTGCTCTATGGAACATAGCCGTATTTTCATCACCCTCTCTTATCCATGCAATCTTTGCCTTTTGCTCGCGTAAAAGACAAATATTGATCATGAATTCTTTTGTAAGATTGCTGACTTGTTGCTCTCTGTCATCATTCTCATTACTTCGCCCCCTAAGAGCTTGGCACTCCGTAAGCTCGGGAATAAGCTCTAGCGTCAGCAACCTGAATATCTAAGTAACCCTCCTTATTAATGAGCTTCATTACATTCTTCATCTTTTTAAGTCTCTGGACCACACTAAACATCCTGGTACCAGTCACTCTGTCATCCCAACAAGCTTTCACTCTCTCCAGAAAATCAGGAGCAGAGCTCCACATTTTAAAAAATTTAAAAGGGCTATGACCAGTTCTATGCTCAGGAAACACCTTCACCATCATGGGAGAATGATCAAATAGTCCTTCAGGCATAAACCAAGCCTCCGAATTAGGATAACAATCCATCCATTTATCATTACATAGCACCCTATCCAATTTACTAAAGACTCTATTCTCTCCAAATTGTTTATTATTCCAAGTATAGAAGCTACCCGTAGACTTTAAATCCTCCAGCTCACAAGCATTCAAACAACTTCTAAAAGGCAGCATCTCAGAATCCCTCACAGCAGCACCTATTCTTTCATCTCTATTAAGAACACAATTGAAATCCCCCATTACAATCCAAGGGCCCTTAATTCTAGTAGCAATTTCCTCTAAATCCCTCCACAGAAGAGCTCTTAAAGAAGAAGCATTATGAGCATAAACAAAAGTACACCAGAATTCTTTCATACCACTTATAGTCTGCACATGGCAATGAATAAGTTGATCAGTAATCACACTTATATTCACATGAAACACCAGGGCATTCCAGGCTACTAAGATTCTCCCAGCAGGATGGTACGCATAATTTGAGCAAAAACACCACCCTGAAAAACAAATTCCTATACATCTCACCTAGTTTCTTTGTTTTAACTTTAGTCTCAATGAGACTAACAATTCCTAAGGACCTAGTGCTAATAATTTTCTTCACATCTTGCTGCTTCTTAGCACTAGTAATCCCTCGGACATTCCAACAAAACACACTATCCATTATCCTGAGGGGCATTTCCTCCCCTGTCATTTGCATCAGCACCATTTCCACACACAATGTCACCAATCATGACCTCCTCTACATCCAATTCCTTCAATACATCAAAGGAATTAGTCACCTCAGTCACAACTCTTGAATTTCCAAACCTATTACTAGTCTGCTTTGCCAACCTGAATTCTGCATCAATCTGTTGCTGATTATGCACTTCAGACATATCAGTTTGTTGTTTGTCAAGTTCAACCTGCTGCTGTAACTTAGGTCGCCAAACTTGTTTGGTTACCTCCTGTCTACATTCCTCAAACTGGTGACCCATCTTCTTACACTTTGAACAAACCACTGGTTTCCATTCATAGTGTACCTCCATTACAACCTCAACCTCTTTTTCATTTATGAATGACACCTGATCAGGAAAATCCTGATTTACCTTGACCTCAACTAGGACCCTTGCATATTGCAATTTCTCACGTTTCGCTGTAGCCTGATCTACACGCAAATATTTACCAATAGGACGAGTCAATTTCATTAAGCTTCTCTCACTCCAGTACTTGAAATCAACTCTCAGCTGAACCCAAGTGGGAAGCACCTGGAAATCATCCTTAACCACATCCATGTCAGGCTCCCAAGCTTTCACAATCAACGGTTTATTGTCAAAAAAAGCTATGTTCCCATTCAGCACACTATCACGTTTTTCCATTGAGCGAAATCTAACAATAAACACTCCCTTCTTCAACAATCCAACCCTGTCAACACCTAAGTTCTTCCAAATTCGCCTTAAAAAACCCTCCATTACATACGACGGAGGGTTAGCTCCTATAACATAACAAATCACAGAAGAACTCCAAAAATCCACTTCAGATTGAATATCCTCATCATCAATTTTCACTACATTACTCTTGTCAACAACATCAATTGAAACCGAATTCACAACATCATTATTTCCAATCACCAGATTTTCAATTGAATCAGGATTATTACCAATTGCAACACTCACCTCATTCTCCGATAACTGCAAAATTGGAATAGGATCCACTTCTAACAGCACGATCCGCCCAACTAACCTTACTAGCTTGACCTCCATTCTTCCCCGTAGAGGAATGAATCGAAGAGAGCCATTCTGAAAACAAACGATGAGTTTACTGACTTCGCTGCAAATCCCGAAGATCGTCTTCCTCAGATATCACTGGCTCAATTTCCATTGCTGAAATCCCCAAAATCTCGTCCATCGACTTTGTCTTCTTTGCTTGAGAATCGGAACACGGACCTTTTGCCTTACCAGTTACTTTCTGCCCCATCGAACTTCTTGCCATAGCTACAATGAAATTACATTGAGAGATATTCTAGAGAGAGAAAGGAAACGTTTTAATTGGTTTGTTTTTATTCTAATAATATGTGTATTTCCACTATAAACTAAATTTGAGTATCTTAATCTATCTAAACTTATTGGAACCGGTTTAATTATTTGAACTTATGTAAACTAATTAGAACTTATGTAAACTAATAATACCTATTGAACTTACTGTAACTTATTAGGGCTATTGAAAAATGTCAATTATATATTATTTCTACTTATACTAATAATTAATATAAAAAATGAACATTTAAAAACTTAGAAATACAATAAGTAATTTTGGAACTTTTTTTAGGAGGATTTTTTATACTTTATGGAACTTATATATTGGAAGTAATCCTTCTTATAATGCTATTTTTTTAAAATTAAGTAGATTTTAGGACCTAAATTTACTTAAGGGCCTGCTTGGGAACTATCATTTCATTTAAAATGATGGAATCGCCCCAATTCACTTGTTTGGGTACTCAATGGAATTGTATTTAGAATTGGGCCAATTCCAATACAATTCCAACCTAAGTTAAAAACACATAATATAACTCCCAACCCCCGTCATTTCAACTTCTCTCCCATTCTATTTTCTCTCTCCTCTAAGTTCCCCAGTATTCCCTCCCCTCCCTCCCCCTTCGCCGGCGACCCCACCCCACGCCCGAATTGAAATTCAATTCCCATGTTTCCCAAACGAGTTTGAGGAATTGGAATTCAAATGCATGATTTTAATTTCTAGAATTGAAATATTAAAATTGAAATGAAATTCGGGTTCCCAAACGCTACCTAAGTGATATGTAAATAGATTGTGACTATCCCATCAAGCAAGCAACAATTAAAAAACTATAGAACAACAAAATAGAACAATGGAAATAATAGAGAAAAAGGAGAAAGACCACCAATGATATCGAAGGAGTCTAAAAAAAACTAACTAGCTAGGAGCGTAAAACAAAATAAACATACTTATGAATAATATTTGACTGTTGTTAAATGCGCGGTACCGACATGTTTCCTAAAGACAAAACTAGGAACTTTTCTCTTCCTCTTTCAGATACCTTGGACATGAACTCACAGGTGTTTTTTGGTACAGCATGATCATGAGATGAGTTGAAAATAAGCAAAATATTTGTAATATTTGTTCTTTTACTTGATTATATATATATGTATTCGTGATATAGTATATAGTACTACACTTTATACTATGAAATAAGAAAAATTTTATGCGATTCTTTGGGGTCTTACCAACAGCCAAGTAGATAAGGATTGCAAAAAGTTAATGGACCCAAAGAAAGCTTTGAAGAAGGATATGATTAAAATAAAAAATTCTACAGGCACTCACATGCTGCTGCTTCTACACATGTTGAAAACCCAATGATATCCTCTTTCTTAATCTGCAAACAACATTCTAAATTAACACTTGAAGTAAATACTAATTCTTTCATACTTATCTCTTGCATCAATGAGTCTTCTAAGTTTTCTGACCCATATTTTGGATTGGGATGAAATGTCAGCAGGCTGAAATGTGGAGGATATTCCCACGTATAGTCACCCCCTAATATTATCACCTTAGTTTTATGGCGATTACAAACTCTAAAATAAATAAAATGTTACCATATCAACCTAATATTTATTTGTTTCTTCGGAATTGCAACCGTTTGTATTATAGGTTGTGATGTTATCCATGCATAACTTTGATTATCATATAGAAGTTATTATTTATTAATCAAAATTATAAACTACTAATATTTCGAAAATATACAGTGACACAAATCCAATAACATTTTCAAAGATCCTCTCATGGCTTTTGGAGTGCATCATACAGGCTCCGGTTCTCGGGCCTTTAGGGTGTTAGAATCATGGAATATGGCCTTCAATTTTGCCCTTTTTAGAGCCATTTTTGATTTCTCCAGGACCAGCCTTATTTTTTATCCATGATCTTCCTAACGGGCCCGGGATGACCACTTGGTGATTCGTACCCCTTCGTTGCCCACGTATGCCTTCTATTGAGACCTTTTGCACCACCCTCACTACACCCTGAAATTGCCCTAGAGGCCATTGTATGCGCATTCACAAACATGCGAGTCTCTTCAAAGACCCTCTATTAGCCTTGGGGTGCATCGTACGGGCTGTATTTTCCGGTCCTCTGAAATGTCCAAAATCGTGGATTATATAACTTTCAATTTTTCCCATTTTTGTCCTCTCACTAAGTTTTTCATCCACGACCTTGCTAAGGGGCCCGGGATTTCTTGGGATGCCCCGCGGGTGCTTCAGACCCCTTTCATTACCCACATATGTCTTCCATTGGGTTGCTTTGCATCGCCCTCACTACACCCTGAAATGGCCCTAGAGGACATTGTATGCTCGTTAAAAAGGCATATGAGTGCCTTCAAAGACCCTCCCACGACCCCTGGATGCCTCCCACGGGCTCCGTTGCCCGGGCCCTGATAATTTACCAAAAGCATGCATTATAGCATTCAATTTTTCCCCTTTTGGGACCGCTTTTCAAAATTCTCTGGCCTTGATAACGTTTTTTATTTGGGACTTCTGAAAGCCTTAATCATAGGAACGGGCTAAAATTTCCGATTTAGATAAATATGGGCCTGAGCCGCATCTATCATGTGGTGGTATAGAGTCCATTTTTCACATACCAAAGGGGTTTCATCTTAAAACCATATGGTGATAAAGAGAGTGGCCTCTTAGTCTTATAAAATGAATCCATCCCTTTTCTTTTGTCAATGTGAAACAACGCATGTGTTGTTTGGGGATAGAGCTAGCTGTACAATAGAGCTCCAACCCTCTTTGATTCTCTTCCTTTCCCTAATTGATGCTACGTACCTTTGTAGCCTATGCGTAAAACGAAAGGACATAAACAACTTATTCTCTTTCTTTTCCTTATACCACAAGTGAGTGTGAAACAAGTTAAAAAAAAAAACCCCTCCAAAAACAACGAAATGGGAACTTAACTTTGATGTGAATAGCCTAGCATGCTTGTCAAACTTAGCCATTAAAATTCAACCAATCCAAATCCCAAAAAAAAGCAAACAAAGAAAAAGAAAAGGTGCACCACTTTCTTGCTTATTTGTATCTACCACATTCTCTCTAGCTAATACCAGCACGCTCAATGATTATGTCAACCTGCCAAAATAAGAGTACCACTAATAGTACTAAAATTTCCATTTAATTTTAGTTATTTTTTAGTCTCACATTGCTTAAAAGCAATTGATTGAGTCAGATGCTTGACTTCAACCTAAGTAAGTGGATACTACTGGGTCTGGGTATGTCTTTTTGTGAGAAAGAATTAACAATCATTTTGCTAGCTCTAACTATCATTTATTTTAGGCCCACTATTTCCTTTTTCTTATCATTTTTCTAAATATTTCTAGCCATTTACATAGACATAGGGGGTTCAACTGTCACCAATAAAAAGCATCACATATACACATATAGTCCATGATCGAGCTCCTGCATGAAAACTATATACTATAGAATATTTCTACGTTCTGATGAAATAAAATTGTAACGCAGTTTATAAGAGAAGAAGTTTAGATGTCTTATTTCTCTAGGAGAAAGGAGAATTGCTGTTCTTGTTCAAAGCCTGCTTCATCAAGGGATATATTTCTTCATTCAGGTATATGCTGCTTCAGCTTCTATCTTCTTGAATGTATTAATTAGCCTAATCTAGTACTTTCTATAATTGACTATTGATTTTATATGTTGTTAGCGCCTTTTTAATGCAGAAAATTTTATATTGCATGGTTTTGCATACATACATTATACAAAAAATTATCCCTTTTGTCTGATGATCGTCTTCTTCTTCTACACTTTTTACTTGTTCACTCCTGGATGGTATAGGCTGATGCATGTTGCTCAATGCTATAGTATAGACGATTCACATGTATAAGATATCAAACAAATTGTTGCGCTTAGCTATTTCGAAAAGAAAACTCATCTTTGTCCAAAATATAGTGTCGGGCATGCCCATATCAGTGTCAAGAATTTGGCAACATGTAGTTATATTTTAGTTACAACATTAAACTTTTCATAATCTGTACGTCTTCATATTTTCAAGGACATATTAAAAACAAAAAATTCAATAAAGGTTAGTGTTTCGGGTAAAAACTTGTAAGATGGGGGACTAGTCAGGATGATGGGTCGAAGACCGCTGTAAGTGGCCGAATGCTCGAGGAACGTCGCGGAGACCTGCAAGAATGAGAGTTAGACTACCACGGGGGTGTTTCCGGGATCGCCCCTCCGACGCTCAAGTCAGTTATGGTGCTTAACTCTAAGTATTGAGCAGTTGGTCTAGAATTTATTACCTGTTCATTGATGAGACATTGGGTATTTATAGCGTTGTGGATTCCCATAAATGGAACATTGATGAGATGGGCTTCAGGAGACCATTGGATGTGTTGCCTTTTGAGGCAATAAGCCTTTCCAGTCCCATCCGGGGATCCCTAGGCATCCTGGGATTAGGTCAACCCCCTTGTGGGACCCAGTGTGCCCCCTGCCTGGGGACTTGATGGAACTCCTCGCAAGTATAGGGCTTAGGGAATATTGGGCCCAAACAGTTAGTATTTGGGAATTAAAATAAACTTAAACTAATTTATCAAGATGTCATATGATAATAAGTGTTATTTTTTTTTTATATATTAGTAAAAATGTTAGGTCAATTACCCAAAAGAACTTCCATATTGCAATAACGTACGAATCGAACAAATATAAGTGGCCATTTAGGAGCGTATCACTTACATATTTAAGCTCAATTATTAGTAACCTTTCAACCATCATTTGCACATGAAATTTAATATGGTAGCACAACGTACATTATGAGGCTGTCAGATATATTACATTTCTTTGGGATCTAAGTCTAATCTTCATATAATTGGCCCTGGAATTTTTTTTTAGACAACTACTGCTATTGACACACAAATAATGCATGGGTTTTTATATGGAAACATATTGCTTAAATAGATATGCGCAACCTTGTGAAGCTGTTTAAGCTCTTCAAAATACATAACTATTATATTCATCACATTGGCAATTTTACACCTTTTGGACCACCATATATGATTCACACTTCACCGCAGAAGTTGGCATCAGATATGCCTGTTTCCTTCTATTAGACACATCCATCTCTATGCTTTGGTGTACGAACAAAAGAGACTCAAGTGCTAAGGTCTACTTTAACTTTGCAGCTATATGATGCCATAATTAATGTGGTGCAGTTATATGAATATCTTCTTTGCATCTATGTAACCAAAGGCTTATAGTTAAAAGTTTATGATGTATATGTATATTTCATACTTCCTCCGTTCCAAAATAAGTGAAACACTTTCATAAAAAAAGTTCTCTCACATAAACGGAGAAGTGTTTCACTTATTTTGGAACAGAGGAAGATATGTTATCGCAAAAATAAAATTTGGCTAAATTTTGAGGGGTGACAAAAACTTTATCACTAAATATGTTTTCCATTCCAGTACCCTTTAGTACATGAATATAAGCCAAATTTTTGTTCCTGAAGATCATAAAACACAGATTTGACTAAATGACAAAAAATATACTATCACTAAGTATAATTTCCACTCCAATACCCTGGTACATCTATGTACGTAAGTCCAACCTGAAACAATTTGACTAATATTTGAGGGCTCACAAAATATTGTGGTTATATCTTTGTCAATATGTTAATAATATATCTTAGGCATATTTGTAAAGATTAGTTTCCTAAACTAAGGCTTGTATATATTATCCGGTATCAATGGAAAAGGTGGATCTTATTTTCTAAACCTATTCCTTGACAAATATCTATCACTAAAAATATTATATATCCTCTCCACGCACTAACCTTAGTTCATCAATATTGTATCCCCAAGTAGTTTTTGTCCTTCAAGATCAAACAAAGCAATTAATTAACTAATATTTGAGGGCACACAATATATCTATCAATAATAAATTATCCACGTCCACTTCCCTTAGTACATCAATGTATCTCCAAGTTTTTGTCCCTTGGGATCAAACAACCAAATCAACAAGGATGGTCACCTACAATACAAATGCAATCCTCTCAAATCTTGCACATAATCATCTCCGATCCCCAACAATACATGAATATACTAATTTGGATCAAGCTTAATAGAATAAAAATTAATACAAGTAAATCTCTTACTTTGGATGATTAATTTACAACAAAATATTCATAGAATTCTATTGAAATACAAAGTATCTTCATACATGAAAATTAGTAGTGCATAATATTGTAGAATAACAAATAATCAGGCTATTGGATAAAGATAAGCATAATAATCCGTTGAATGTAAGTTAAGTTTAATAAAAATAAGTACAATCAAATATTCGTTTTGAGTCTGAAATCCCAATAATACTTGGAAACCTTTCAATCTCCTAGATAGATGCTATTATCATCCAATAACAATAGGCATCACATATCCTAAGTCCACATTTGAGGACAACCACAAGAGTTGATCTCATAATAAGTCCAATATACCCTTACTAACAATATTGCATAGCCATGTATTTTTATTATGTACAAGGCACTTGTCCAAGATTCCTCTTGTAGTAATTGTACTTCCTATATAATCAGTATGTATATGTATAAGATGAGATTAATTAGGTAATTAATTAGCATGTAATATGGTAAACGTCTTTGTTCACTTCCACATATCAATTTGACAGCTTGAGGTGGACGTTGAAGCATATTGATCTGATGATGACATCCCTAGATTATGATAATCTTGCTCATTGGAATTAGGGCTTATCACCATGTTCATGTGCTCAGACACAGGAAAAATAGGTGCATTTGAGTAATTTGACTCCTTACTCGGACCAGGGGGACCGTGTTCATCTTGGCTAAGTTGAGAAGCAACAAACTTATCAAGTACCCTCCAATCTGTAACTTGATCTACAACTGCTCCAAAGTTGTTGCCATATACTGAGTTCAATTGTTGTGAATGAATAATTTGGTCTTGAGTAAACACCGACGAATGCATATTCATGCTTGATCCATAGGGTTGTATGGAGCTACAATTTTGCATACTACCTTGGGGCATTTTAGGGCTTTCCAATTGAGGTAATTGGAGGAATGGGTCATGGTGGGACATGTTGTAGGGTGGTATTTCAAGCTCTTGTTTGCAAGGGTACATATTGTGGTTGTGAAAATTATTATTAGGTGTATGGTAATTGGGATGATGAGGAATCCTCCTTGGAGACTCCATATCAGGCATGAAAGAGACTTGATCGTCGTACCAACATGGGGAGCCATCTAACTTGCGAACTGTTGCCATTCTCTTCTTAAAAACCCTGCATACTACCCAGCCTTCCTCCTGAAAAAAGTAGGAAGAATAATATTAGCCTACAAATTAAACATAGGTTAATTAGATTTTTCATAAGTGACATGAATGTTAATCTCTAAGTGGCTACATTATATTGTAAGAAAGTGCATAATATGGCCTGATATAGTGATATATAGCATGTGTTGTTAGGTAATATTCTTGTATGATATCACTATATATTTTCATAGGAGTAATTTTGTTATCTCAATTGGTTTACCATGTAATAAAATACGTCATCCATTCTAATACTTCATAATTTATTTAAATTTGTTTGACCTTTTCTCAGAAAAATTTACTATCCTTGACCACTTCCCTCGAGAAACAAATTAAAACTTTTACCATTGTTTTTAACCACCGATGTGCTCTAAAAGAATTTAACAAAATGAATCATACAATAGTATTTTAATATTCTCAATGTTTGTTTATATTAGAGAAATTAATGGCCAAAGCTAATGAGTTTTGACTTGGTCAATTCACGCGATCGTCCATGCATAATTCGAGAACTCCCTATTATATATGAGAGATTAACATAAGTTGCATTTCAGGCTCATAGTTAAAATCTCATTTTTTAAATTTAGAACACAAGTTAGTTTCGAAAAATGAGGTTAGTTAGATGGAAATTAAAAAGTTAAGAGGGACTATTGGCATGCATACAAATTTAGTTATAGCTTATGAGATAATTAAACTTGCCTGAGGGGTTCCAGTTTCATTAGTTTCAAGGCGATACTCATGCATAATCCAATCAGATTTCTGCCCATTAGGGGCTCGACCTTTATAGAAAACCAAAGTCTTTCTCATGCCAATCAAGCTATGCTTCAAGTAGATGGCTTTGTCTCTTCCAGTAGCTTTCCAGAATCCTGCTTTGGTAGCTCGGTTCGTACGAGTTCCCGTTGGATACTTCTTGTCTTTGTGGCTGAAGAAATACCACTCATGTTGTTCTTCACTACCTATTTTGCATAATTCTGCTTCAATTTTTTTTACAAACGATACAACATGAATAAATGAAATTATTTAGGTTAACATTAATATGCGTCCACTTCTAAAGAGACTTTGACCCTAGGTATGACAATAGAGTCAGATAGATTTAGCTATCCTTACGCTATGAAGTATGGACACCTCTAGGACTACTCGAAGTTCCCTTTTCTTCAAAACGTTTCCATTCTCAAAACCCCAACTGCTTCCATGCTAGCTAATAAATTTCCGAAATGACCGGGACATAAAGGTCTCCCGTCTCCATATATATATATATATATATATATATATATATATATATTATTTTGGAAACCAAAACTAATTTTGGGCTGCACATGCCTTATGCTTAGCTTGTTATAATATAATGATTGTTACCTATCGACTCAAATTGATTTGGAATGACCCCTTTGAACTTCCTCATAACTAAGAACGACAAATAATTTAATTAGGCACTACAAATGAAATGTGTACATTTGAAAATAAGACTTGTATATACCTTGAAGGTCCCATGGTTCAATCTTGTAAAGATCAACATCTTTAATGACATCAAGATCAATCTTTCTTGCAGCTATTTTCTTGCGCAGGTAATAATCCACCAGTTCTTCATCAGTTGGATGGAATCTGAAGCCCGGAGGAACATGCGAAAATGTATCCATTTTCTCAAACTAGGTCAAGCACCTGCATGTTTCGTGCAAAGAAAGAAATTTAGCGTATAAACCCTTTAGGCCCTTTTTTTTGGCACGCGGTTTCGCCCGCCCGCTTCAACTCATTTCAATTAAGTTAAATTCAGTCCATTTCAGTTTAGCTACTTTTTTCTCATAATTTTACTTCAATTCAGTTCAGCTCGTTTCGGCTTCGGCCTTTAAAAGAAGAGGTTAATTTTGTTCATCATGTTTTGTCTAGATTGTCTCAACTCTCAACTATGTGATCAACTTATCAAGCATGTATACAAGTTCCAGCAAGTAGTTCTTTGAGTGAGTAAATATTGTATTTTCACACAAAGCACAGATAATGTATATTCATAAAAGATTCAACACCACTAAAAACTTATATTTCAGATTCCTTTTTCACATTCATGGATCGTTATGGAAATTGAGGAAGTATGCATGGTTAATCAGGCAGACATATAAACTCACCAGAGAGTAATTAATAAAAATGTTCAAAGCGATAATTCAACAAGTAACCTATGTTCGAAGTTATGGACTTATGGTAGTCTTGAACAATTTAATAATTTTTGCAATAAACAACAAAAATGTCGCATGGCATACATGTGTATTTCTACAAATTTCCTGCTAGACATTATCACAAACTTTTTAGTTGATGCAATATCATATTGAGATCGCTCCAATCATGAAAATAAGCTACTTATTGAAGCTAATTATATGGTGAAAACCCTAAATTAGGCTGCATAATTTTGCCATAAGATGGGGAGGCAATTCTTGATATACTTAAGTAGCTGGTAGCCACACATTGTTATAAAAAATGCAACAAAGATGGCAACGCATGCTAATTGCAATATAAACAAATTCACCAAAATTATAATAGTCAACCCTCTTTTTTCAGGTCAAACAATTTTTTTCACATGTATTCAGCTGTGGCAGACAAGATGATGCTACTGAAGGAAAGGCCAATCTCTTTTGCCTTCACCAGTATGCTCAAACGACCAGACAAATGAATCTTGCATTCTAGATATAAACCCTTGGTTTCCTTCATTGTAGCATTGAAGTTTTTATTTTTTTTTTCCCAAAAAGATTGGATTTACTAAAACCTTTTATAGGTAATGCAAAAAGGAGCAAAAATACTATTTAGGGGATATTGTCAGTTCGGACACCTCATATAACAGTAATAACACAATATTTCTAGGTTTTTTTTTTCTTTTGAACAATTAACCTATAATAGATTTCTTTTTCCCACATTTTAGTTTTATTATTTTAAAATTTATTTCTTATTTTTAGAGGAATAAGATTTTTTTTTTCTTTTTGCGTATGTGTTACATACCAATTGATTTTATTTTTCAGTATGTATCACCTAATAGAAATGGGATGGAAGAATAATAAAATGTCCTATTTAATCACAATAATAAAATGTCCTATTTAGAACATTAAGTATTCCCATCAATGGGGATTATAGCATTACCAATTAAGTATTGTGATAGAGCACTAAAATAATTAATTACTCTTGCATGTAGTGCTTCAACGTAGGAGCTCATCAATGGTCAAGACCACAGATGATATAGTGATCTTTAACCATATTGCACTAATATAATCTCTTGACATTTCAGAAAGAAGATGAATTTATAATATCAAAGAACAAATATTGCGTTTATGGTGTTTATCCGATAACCTTAGGCCTTTGAAGAGTATGGAAAATTTGCAACACCTAACCAATTTTCTGTTATTTCAAGGACTATTATATAGTCATCCTAAAAGCATGGATAAAATTGAAACCCTTATTACCATTGTGAACCCTCACACTATTCAAGTGGATGCGTCATTCTTCAATGCAGCTGTTTCTGCATGTATTTCTTAAATATGTACGATATATAAATAGCCTTTGTTTAAAGGCGCATATTTCTTTCAGATTGTTATAGGACAATAGAGTGCATCACCAAGAACACACCCACAAAATCCATATTCCACTTTGTACAATATCATGTGTCATGCATGATTCATGAATTGAAGTGCCTCATTCGGACAAATCTTTCCTGAAAGGTGGGGAGGGAACTAGTCAAGTACATAGACATTTTGACTAGAAGATGCTGGTTCAGAATAAGAACTATGATTTCCCACCCCTACTTATATATAGTCCTATACTTCTATTAGTAAGGATGATGTATGAAACTGTCAAAGTACCAACTCAACCAAAAGTTTAAGTTGATGGTTGGAGTCCCAGGAATAGTTTTATACTCTATCACTCCCCCTCACGCGTGAGCCCATTAGGCTTGAAGTAAGGATGCAAAGACAGCCTCCCTCATACCTGGCGTTAAATATTCCACTTAGAAAGGAGGGGTGGATGAGATTTGAACCCATTACATTTATGTTACGCTGGCTCTAGTACCATGTCAAATGACCAACTCAACCAAAAGCTTAAGCTGATGGTTGGAGTCCCAGGAATAGATTTATACTCTATCATAATCCTTATTACTATATCGTTGTAATCTAACTATTCTCTTTCAAACAAAAAAGAAAAAAGAAGAAAAGGCCACAGGGGTACGATGTGTGGCTCTTTAGAACCATAAGAGTCTTTGAATGTGTCTTTATTGCTCAGAATATGTAATTAGATTAACTTCTTATGGTTCCTTAGCTTTTTGTTTAAGCATAGGTAAGAGATAATATAAGTTCCATGCTTTAGTATGGCTTGATTTTACAGGAAATGAATTATTCCTTCAATCCTTCTCATACTCACTGTATCATATAAATTCTCCTTTATTATTATTTTTGTTTTGGTATGTTCACATTAACCCTCCTATACATGTCCAATGCCTCTATATACTATACATATAATGTCCTATATCTCAATCTTTTTTCAATATATAGACTATTAAAAGCCATGAAAAAAACTATGAAATAGATGGATTAGTATATATCTTTATTTTAGTTGAGCTTAGTAAGGGAGTGGAACCTAATATTAAGGTAGTATATATTTAGAAAGAACTGGAGTACGTATACTAGAGAAAGGCTTCAAACTTGAGATGATCATCACTAATTAAAGGGGACGCGTGGAAATTCATTCTAAAAAATTAATGGTGTACTACCATATAGCTTTTTTTTTCTACATTGCATGCTTCGCTTGGACAAGTCCTAAAATATTATTTTTGAAATCCATTCTTGCATGAGATGATGACTAATTAAGGCTTTAAAGTTTAAACTGTATGGTAAAATGCTTAAGGATCCAAATGTCACCCATTAATTTGTAGCTTCTTTAAAGATACAAAGTAATTACAAGGATGTTAACTCAATCATGAAATCTACATGGTTTGATTTGCATGCATGCTATGTAAAACAATGCATGTCAACATAATTCAGTTGGGAAAGTATAGCATCAAGATTACCATAAAAAAAGGTGATAAAGTAAAGTTATGAAGTCAAGTTTTACACTTTTAATGAAAGTAGTTTTTTCCATAGATATCATTTTTCCAGACAAAGCAAAGCAGATCACGAACACCAACCTATACTTATAGAACTAAAAAAGATGAAAGAGATAAAAGAATTGCATTGTACTATACATTTTTCATTATTTCTCATTCCCATACCGAGTAATAATTATGTGTATGTATATGTAATTTTTGGATTTTGTTAATTAAGTTTCCATTTCAAGCATGTTATGTAACTAGATTAAAAGCTAAATCCAAATTTATTTTTCTACAAATGCTTAAAAAAGGCGTTATTGCCACTCATGAAAGTGATCTCAGTACAAGAGTGCATGTTCAAGTGCTCACCACCTTAGTTTGTTGCCAACATTTTTAATGATGGACGTGCTATACATAAATATTTGACGATTGAAATGATCGAATCGTACTCGCTAGATCTTTTATTTTCCTCCTCATGTTGATTATTCAGGTTTTCATCTTTTGGCAATGATAATTCAAATGTAATTTAAACCTATAAAATGCACCAGATAATGTTTAGCTTGAGAGAAGTTTGGTCTAATTTGTTATGTATATTTTACCTCACTGAAGATAGATCCGAGCTCATAATTTATATACGTACAAAGCGAATGGAAAAGAAAACAAATAAACCAAGGACTAGAATTAATCTCCATGAAAATATAATCAATGTTGTAAGAAATCATCAGTGTAAAATAGTCTACTATTCTCCCAATCAAAAAAGGGCTTTAATTGGGAAAAAAATTGTTTGAAATAAAGGACTTCTCGAAGGTGATTTGTAATTCAAAAATTTAGAAAGCGGTAGAAAATTTTGGTCGATAAAAACTTGCTTTCTTGTACAAAAAATTCTTACTTTGCACGTAGAGAGACTAAACAAGAAGAGAAAAATTCGAACGAACCAACATCAAAGTTAAAATGAATATATTATGATTCATGCGCCTTTTAAATATCAGAATCATATAATATGAATAGAAGTTGAATCAATATAAATCAAAACTAAGTTGTTCTAAGCAAAATTATCTCCATGGAAAGACAACTTTATAGATCATAAAAAATGAGTTTTTTTACAAAAAAAAAAAAACAAAAAGAAGTAGAAGAAGAAGAGATTATCACACTTGATGACAGAAAAGCTTAAAGCAAAAGCAACCGCCACCAAGGGGGATAAAACAAACATATATAAAACATAATCATATAAAACCTAGATATATGATGGTTATAAACTCAAAGAAGTTATAAACAAACAAATATTATGGACAAATATAGACAAAACTAGAACACACAACAACATCATCATATAGTAAACAAACAAGGAAATCGATCTAGTTACTTAAGAGAGATGAAGAACATACTAGCTAGAAACATAACCTTTTGATATATATGATCAGCTTCACTACACTTAGCTTGAGATCAAATCCAAACCTCCTTCGATCGATCTAATAACTGAAATAGACACTTATTTAGAGAATGAACGAACCAAAGATAGATATAAGTAAGACAATAAGTCTTTTTAAGATAATTTTCGCTCCTCGAAAATCGAAGCAAGAACTCTATTGGTGGATAGGGGAGAGAGAGAGAGAGAGGGTGGGATCAGATCCCGAGGTAAGGATAATGAGGAGGGAAAGAAGTGAGAAAAAGAAAGAGGAAGGAGGGTTAAATAAGAAGCAAAGGTTTGCAAAATGATAGAAATAAAAAGCAAAAAGCCCTAATAAAAACCAATACCTTGCTGAAAACTAATATAGTGATCTCATTATCATCATCATTCTAGAATTGTAGTATGTAGGGCTAATACATTTCTTTTTTAGATCTTTCACTCTCTCTCTTCCTTATCTTGGGATTGATTGCTGCGAAAGCTTTCGCCGCGAAAAATGGAGGATTTGAGAAAGATATGGAGGGTGAGATTAAGCTATAAGCTTAGGGATATATGGATTAAATGATGGAAACTCTTCTAGTCCTTCTCTTAATCCTCTTACCAGCTTTTGATAAAGACCTTATTATTATTTATGGGTGATACGTCAGCAGAAGAGAGAGCTTTAGTCTTCTAAAAGCCTCTCAAAAAAGATGGTGTGATCTACAGATTTGGAATTATGAGGGTTTGAGAGGCTTTTTTTTTTTGTTTTTTTTTTTGGGATTGTAAGTTGAACTAGAAGGACTGTGCTGTTCTAACAAAAGTTCCAACCCAAACTGGTCCTCCTACAGTTTTTGTCCCTTGGCTTCTTGCAACCAATCACAAAATTTTTAAAGTTTTATCTTTTTTATAGGTTGTGGTTCCTTTAGAAGTTGCCCTATTTTTTTTTTTTTTGGGTTTATAGATTTTTTTTTTTTAGTTAAGGAGGGCAATATATTAAAACTTGAACATATCCGAAATTACAAGTTAGAAAGCCAAAGTAGCAGAGGGATTATGACTCCCTATATTACAACACAAACACAAATGTTCAAAACTCGTCTCCTCTAATCCGATGTTAAATTCCTCCCAATGTGGTTTGTAAAATTGGTCGAATATATACATTGACTTCTATGCTATAGGTTGGTTCCTTTTGAAGTTGTACTATTTTTTCTTTAGGTTTATAGATTGTTGAAGTGCCTTTTTTTGTGTCCATATTTGATACATATGGAAGTTCTTGCATTGTTTAAAAATAATGACAAAACCAATTATCAATTTTACTCATTGATTAACCATAAAAGAAAGTATTTCAATCACTCCGACTACTCGTAGCTTATCGTATAACAAGAGTAATTGAGGTACTTTGTTTTAATTAATATACTCCTATTAATTTATTTGTTAGTAGTAAGATAAAACATTCATCTTGATTATCCAGACTATAACTCATTTTTTTTCTCATGCACATATGATTGCAAAAAAATTGGTTTTTAATTATTTCATTTAGCTTTATGGCCTCCAATGCTCGAGTTACCTCTATCTTATTTTACAACAAGAGTAACTAAGGTGCTTCTTTTTATATGTTCTTTTTAATTATATGAATTTTTTGTTAATAGTAAGATGGAACATGCATGCCGTAATCTAGCATGTGAAGTTGTAATCCATTTTCTGAATGCACATGCGATTGCAAATACTCGCTCTACTACAAATTTAATCTTCTACAACTCAATACATAAATCTAACAATTAATATCTGATCTCTTACTAACAACGATTAATAAGCCCCTGGTACTAATATGTATAATGCAGTCATAGCATAGTTTTCTTACCATGAAAAAAGAAGTCTTAGGTTAACGCAAATATACAAGGATAATTACCCCCTTAAAAATTCAATCACAATAGAAGTCATATTATTATGAAGAATGTTGAAATATTCCCTGAATTATCCGGCGTTAGGTTTAACCAAGCACGGGGATAATTACCTTCTTTAGTTATCCTCAGCTACACTTGGTGAATATTCACAACTCTGTAATCTGTAAAGCAAAGCAAACAATAAACAAACACAAGTTAATAAACCTAATAATATCAATTTTCCCTGCTGTGTGGACGTAGCTAATATTTTGTTAGTGAACCACGTTAAATTTTTGTGTCAATTGTTCATAAATTCTTTGTTCGTTAATTGCATTTATCACAACAAAGAATTAGGTACATATATTAAGAAATAAAAGCTACAATAGTTAACTTACAGCTTACAACATTCCTAGGGGGGATAGGATAATAATCGTTGTTTTTCAGGTGGTAATTTGTGATTGATTTTTATTATCATTATTAGTGTTCTGAACATATATTCTTTATCCGTTTCTCTAATGCATGTTCTAAGCAAGCATTCTCCTCTAACATCCACCAGTTAGCCATAATCCGTTGTTCAGTAAAACTTAATACAATATACATGCATAAATGGTAATATACCATATTCAATATAAGAGAATATACATAATATGATACTCACGCCCTACTCTTTATTGTATAATTACCTATCAAAAAATATGATCTTATATTAGTTAAACTTTCGAGCATAAGACAAGTCATTTTTGTTCCATTTACTTTTAATATCTACTTCATATAAATCTCATTGTCATTATGGTACCAATAACTTCCAATTCAAGTGATAGGAATTTAATTAGCTTAATACTACGTTGTTTCTTCTTTGTTTAGCTTTAATGCACGAAATGATATTTCCAAACTTAAGACTACATATTTCATCAGATTATCTTAAGATATATCTGCACATATGCAATACGTATGACACCAATTATAAAATGCGACATATATTAGCAACAATTATAAGCTAATCGTATGGTCATCGTTTACAGTATCAGATATATATACAAAAAAAATGTGGCAGGTTAGATATGAGTAGCTTTCTCATTTATCATTCTCGTATCACAAGTTCGATTTCCTACTTTAATTTAAACTCCTAGAATTATAATTTCCTCCCCTTATTTTCACTAGTTTGTATTAAATAGTTATTTATCGCAGCGCCTTAAAGTAAATCAGTCATTTATAAGTATATGAATATGGTAGATCATCCCCGAATATACATTTTTGGGGGGATCCCTTTCGGGAAACCATGGTAAGAAGAATTTTCCTCTGCGCTGTCCTCGCACAGGACACTCACCCAAATGCCTTGTATATATGTATATATCTATTACATATTTACATATGTACTTCTTAATATAATGATTTGAAAGTTTAAATGACTAAAGTATAGGTGACATGAACATTGAAACCACCTATAAATTAATTTAAAGAAGAGGGAAGCAAGGAGCCTGATAACTGAAATAAGCGTGGTGCAAAGGAGTGCTTGACCATGACCAAAAGAGTCAGCAACATCAGAGTAGTTGTAACGTTGAACTTCAACATCTTCTCAAAGTGTGTTGCACGGGGTTTTCACTTTTTCCCCTCTCCTATAAATAAAAGGAACAAAAGGACTACGTAATTACTTCCACTTAACAACAACCACAGCAAAAGACTCAGAAACAACGTCAAAAAAAAGTACCTTTTCGGATTTTTGTTCATTAATGATAAACTAAAGAATTATTTTGTTTCATTTTTTTTTTTTTTTTTGTGGGAAACTTCAAACATTATAAATGCACGCGATCTCTGGTTGGTTGATTAGCAATAAAAAAATATTAAATTAAAAGTCTAGTTCTTTCTCTGACTTATTTGACAGGATTAAAAAAGGACCCCACAAACCGACCCCAATACTATGTCATATATTGCGACAACGACCGCTCTCCAAAAATGCTATCATTATATCAGCCTACGATCCTCCACGAAAAATATACAGTAAAAAAGAATAAGTGTAGATCACAATTCACAAGGAAGCTTGGCTTAATGGCTTATAGTAATTAGTAGTAGTTTTAAGCCATGGCTTAGGTAGCTTCGACGAGCTGTTCTTCCTCAACAGCGTTTTAGTGTGTAACATCATTTGGACAAATTATATATTAGATATATTGATCAAGAATGTGAGTATAAGATACTATACAAAATATATACTAGTACACAAATTTTTACGTGTACGTAAGTACGTAACTGGTAGTCGGTTACACCATAGTTATAGTGTTACAACCCAAAACCACCGTTTCTTTTTGCAAAAAAACTCAAATGACATGAAATAAATGGCAAAATGACATCAGATTCACTTATTTTGGAACGGAGGAAGTATGTTATTATGTACATGTGAGGTTTTGTTACGCAATAAGTTATGGTGTAACATGTTACACCCACGATGCACTCCTATTAGTATTAAAAAACGATAAGTTTTGTGTATAACTGTCTCGTTGTAATTCAATAAAAAGATAACGAAAAATTTGAAACTTATTGTAAAACCACAAAATGTTACTAAAAAAGTTTCCATGTTTAATCCTTTCAAATAAAAAAGGTTTCTATATTTAACTTACTAGTCTTGTGAAATAAAGCTATTTAGCTTCACTCATAGTAGGTATAAAGTAACATGTTATAAAATTTAAGATGATGTGATTATATTACATATATAAAGTATCAATCCAATTTTATTAAACAATAAATATTTTGATTTGTAAAATTGTGTTTATTTTCAAAGAAAATGCATGTAGGGTTTTTTTTTTAATATAGACCAATATCCAAAAGAAGGAAGATGCCTTTCGTAAGGCAATCTATACAAAGTAAAAACTAGCTGAGCTCCAATATCGACATTTGAGTAAGAAATGTATTAACTCATATGATGCAAGTAAAAACAAATTCAAGATGTCCTCCCTTATCATTATTTTGTATTCTTTTCTTAATTGGAATATTTGAGTCAAAGTTAGAAAACATTGACCATGTGTAGTGACTGTTATATATATAAAAAAATATATTCATGTGAAAATTTGTTGGATTCGTCTCTATGTGTAGTTTTATAATGTCAACTTATTAGTAATATTATCAGCCAAAAACATATATTCAAAACTGTGTGAAAGTAAATAGGAAAATTAAAGTAAACAAAAAGGTTTTTTTATTGGAAAAGACAAAAGCAACTGAAAAAGGAGAAACAGTAACTTATGGACTTGTGGAATGTGGAGGCTGGTGGAGAAAAGGGCCCACTAACCGGAATGATGATGTACGGGTAAAATTCAGTACGTGGCGGCTGGTGGTCCGGCGTGGGCTTAGCCCAAGATCATTAAGAACTCCCCCGTTTTAAGTGGGCCCCTTGCCGTTATCTCTGAACCCGTTGTTGGGCCCACTTTATTTTTTTTATGTGGGAAATTTTATAATTCTTTGATCAACTCCAAGAGTGCCAAGTGTAATCAAGAAACATCGTAACACCTTTCTATCTATCCCCTCGTGTGCTTAAGCGTGCCGATTTGTTAATGGGCCTTCACTTTTTTCCTTCGGTTCGCCCGGTTCATCGCCCTTAAATAATATATTTCATCGGTTCTTTTTCTTACACATCTTCCTTATTAGGAAGTTTCACATTAATTACAACGTCTCTTTGTTTCGTAACATTATCTTTCTCTTCAAGTAAATGAATCTCACTTTTTATATATCTACATGCCTTTTTTATATGATATGTCGGGAGTTGATATTGCAATAATTATAGAACCGAGGAACTACTTATTTTGAAGAAAAAGGAAAAGAAAATGGGATCATAAAAAAAGGGGAGAAGAGGAGGAAGGGAACATGTTTGCTTGGTGGTGATAAGAAGTAGAGAAGTGAAGCAAAAGGGACACACGTGATCTAAGTGTAATGCTGCGTGCTCCCCACCACCCTTGCCTATGTGGCATGCCTTTATTGTTGTTAAATAAAAGTACTACAGTTTAAATTAAATTCTTTGATTAGGGATGATTACTCACATAAGAAATGGTTACTTTTAGCTCTAAAGTGACGAAGGTGGACCAACTTGTTAGGAGTAATATATTAAAAGGTGTTCCTAAACAAAGAACTGTGCCACGTGGCGCTATTCATTTGAGTGTTTTCTTAATGTACGCCACATACATTAAAAAAATTAGAAAATGCATGTTATAAGATTTGATCCCGTGATTTCAAGATGTATACTTAAAAAGTCTTAACCACTAAACCAAGAATGTTTGGTGTTATAATTTTAAAGCAAAACACTAATAATGAAAATTATGATTACCCGGGGCATAGCCCGGGCATAAAAACTAGTTAATGTATTTAATATCTTGGTCATGTGTTTTGAGCTATGAGGCCTAAGCCTAAATCTAAATTTTCCTACATAAACTCCTTTACTTTCAATTGCGGTTTGCTTAATTGTGGTAATTGTTAGTTGTAGTGTGATTTTACTGTTGGTTTATACTTTTAGTTTTAGAGTAGTGGTTGTTTGGTTACATATACAAAGTTATATTGTACTCCGTATGTAAATTTTAAGGCTTGTTTTGTAAAATTAGTCATCGTGACAATTACTAGCAGTTATGTTAGTTGTTAACTTATATACTTTTTTCAGCTTTCGAATGTTACTTGCTAGAGATTAGCTATCAAATTAATTTTAGAACAATTAATGTTCGGTAAGACTTAGTTGTTAGATTTGTAAACGAACATAAAAAATAAACAAACGCTACGATGACCTCCAAAGCTCAAATTTATATAACTATTCTAAAACATTGTTTCAACCGCTAAAAGTTACATTATAATGTTGCCTACCAACACTGTTTTTCACACATTTACTGGAAAGCTTCATTTTCCATTTTTCTCCAGAAAGGTGGAAAGAATAGTACTTTAGCTGACTATAAAGAGTTGAATTTTTACATAGATCTTCCTATATTCGAGTTTATTTTTACCCTTCACCCTCTTACATTTTCTGATCTCCGCGTGTTATGCATATAAGCAAATGAGCTGACTATAAAATGTAACATGATAAAATATTAATGTGAAATAAAAAAAATTGTAAACTAAATGCGGGAATAGGGTTGAGAACATTAAGAATAAATGAATAAAATAAATTGGTATTGCAATATGGATTATTACCTCCAACCGAACTTTCATAATCAATTGATAGTATATTGCTGCGTACGGGTAAAACCGCAGCAATTCCACCGCAGCAATAAGCAAAAATTCTACTAGTGGTAGCATTATATGCAAGATTTTACATGAAAAATTAACTGAAATAGTTTGTGGAATATATTTGGCTCACTAAATGTATATTATTGACAAATAGATTGAATGGAAAAGCTTGCCATTATTATTAACCCAAAGGGCATATTTATAGTACATCATATAAAACCTAACTTAGGTAGAACTAGGAAAACATATCATAAACTAAATATAATACTAATAAATATTATCTCTAAATAAACACTTCTAGATATATATGTCTAAGCAAACACGTCTAGATAGATAGATTTAGGAAATACTCCTAAATCTATCCTAACACCCTCCCGCAATCGTAACGGTAGTAACACGAACGTTACTGTAATACCCCTCATGATTGCTTTAAAGGGATTTAGCAGGCTACTCATTCCAACAAGATGCATCTTTCTTTTAGGGAGCTTATTTCCTTAGTTACTCCACAGTTAAGCGTGCTTGGCTGGGAGTAGTCCAGGGATGGGTGACCTCCTGGGAAGTTTCTCAGGGTGTGCATGAGTGAGGACAAAATGCGCCGGAAGAACTTGTGTTGGTTATTGAGGAGAGTTGTTGGCCATGGATGCGCATAGGTGACGATATACTCGACTCCGTATGGGTCGGGTGTTACAGTTACGATTGGAGAAACAAAAAAAAAAATTAAGTAAAATCAAATTAAACAGATATATTGTTGGGAATGCCATTCTTGTCGAACCCGCCATTTTTTTTTCTTCTTGATGAGAATGCCATTCTTTTCGAACTCACCAAATATTTTAACAAAACGGGAACGTTATTTTCGTCGAACCCGTAACAATTTTTGAGCAGATCACGCTCACATCAAAATATTGACTTTTCTTGAGCAAAGTCGAGCTCTCTTCAAATACTGGTTTTTCTGAGCAAAACTGCGCTCACAACATATTAAACCCTGTCTCACGGCACAAGGAGAACCAATATACCTTGTCTCACAGTACAAGGAGAAACAATAAGCCCTGTCTCACGACACAGGGAGAGCCGAAACTTTTTATGAAGGGATTTTATGGTCAAGAACCAAGTGAGTTAGGTTCTTGAAACAAATACTCCACCGAATTAATCTTCAAATCTAGGAGAAAAATGACGACAAAATTGCAAGAGAATAGAGAAGTGCAGCAGCGGTACCAAGCAGTTAGTGATACCAAGCACTTGATTGGATTTAATTAAATCAGTAACAAACCATATGCAGCGGCAGAATCAAACAAAAGGTTTAATATATAAACCAATAAACCCCAAAAATATGGCAGTTAGCAAGCCACAACAAGGCAGCCAAGACATGCAGCAACAACTATAGTCAACACCGTGAGATAAAGGCACATATTCAACTAGCTATCAAACACGCAAAGTAAGGCAGTAAAGACACCACGATAGTGCCAACAGACAACAGCGAAGAGTCGAGAACAAAGCAGGCAAAAAGAAAGAATCTCAACTTTAAAGGGAAAAATCCGGCCGGTGGGTTTAAAACTCAAACCCACCGACAAGAGAACAATATTTTCGAGTTTTTACCCAAGATCTTAACTTGCCCTGATACCATGACAAAATAGATTGAATAGAAAAGCTTGCCATTATTATTAACCCAAATGGCATATTTATAGACATCATATAAAACCTAACTTAGGTAAAACTAGGAAAACATATCCTAAACTAAATATAATACTAATAAATATTATCTCTAAATAAACACTTCTAGATATATATGTCTAAGTAAACACGTCTAGATAGATAGATTTAGGAAATACTCCTAAATCTATCCTAACAGTTATAATCCGGATAACTAAAACATAGTCATAAAAGTGGAAGATGGGAAACATCTAGATTATGAGTTTTTACAAAACTAATGAGGATATATCCTATAAAGATAATAGTTCTACCAGATATAATAATTTATTTCAGTACACATTATTGATAGAATTTAATTAAACTAAAGAAACTTCATATTGGAGCACTACCTATCTCTATTTCCTCAATTAATAGTATACTAGCTTTCTATGCACGCGATGCGTGCGATGACAATTTTTTCATTGTGATATTTCGTAATGTCGAGTAGCTAGTTTTACATGCACACAATACATGCAGCGACAACTAATTATAATAGTTTAACAGTTTTTTCAATAAAGGTTCTATTTTATTCAACTTATTAGAAGTTATTTTCAGTAAAATTAAGTTCAGATAAGTTCAGATTAGTTCTAGATTAGATCTTATTATCCTCTATGTAATTGACTTACACATATTGAAATTACATAAACCCATTAAAATGATCATTTTTTTACATGACTATAATGTTGTAGAAGTATATTGCTGATTTTTTATTTTGGCAATTTTTCCTTTCGATGAAGATTTTGATATTCTTAAATGAATTTGCTATCTTTGTGTTTTTTTGTAAACTTTTTTACTCTTTCCTTTTTGTTTTTTTAACCTAAAATTTTAAGTTATTCTAATTGTAGTTTTTAAAAATGGCAAATGTTTTGATTGATTGATTACCTATTATTATTTTAAAAATTTAAACAAAATTAATGTAATTAAAAAAGTAAGGGTAAGATAGTTATTTTATAGGGGGACACCATACCTCCCCCCTTCACTTATATAATAGAGATTATTGTCATTATTTACTGCACATTTTCCCTATACTTTTCATACTATTAAGTCCCTGTTTTTTTGGACTTATTAATTAATGGAAACTTAGTTCAAGTCAGTTCACACAAATTCAGTTCAGTTCATCTATTTCCTCTTACGGATTTTTAGTTCAGTTCAGTTCAGACGAATGAAGTTTAATTCAGTTTAATTTAGAATGATTGTATTGTTCTAATAAAACAGGGCCTAAATAATGGTAGAACTTAAGATAGTTTTTTTTTATGTGTTTCTTGGGCTGGGAATGAAACCAAGGTTCTTTCATCTAAAGTTGTAAAGAGACATAAACCCACCACCGGCCAGTCTATACTCTATATAGAACTGACAAAGTGGTGTTTATTTTTGTTCATATGTTGCAGATATAATCCTTAAGAACAATTGATTAGCGAAAAGGTAAACAAGAAGCAGCCAGAAAAATGGTAAGTTGATGTTAAAGAGGGCCCTACTCCTTATTGTTTTGGCTCCCACGATTAGATTAGGATAAGTTGTGGGGCCCGGTCAACCCTTTTAATACATTCAATAGGCATTGGCCAGCTTCTTTTGTACTAGCTAAACCTACTTTCCAGATTTTAATTCATTGATGAACACTTAACAGTTTGATTATCGCATGTGAAGGATCAGCTAACTCACATATCTAGTTCTCCTAAAATTCTGAGTCCAAAGAAGTGGATAACTTAATAAATATCGGAGGGAGTATTTCAGTGTTCAAGCGTTTTGAGGGACAATTGAAAACTTTCACGCATCTAGCTAATTGGAAGGACATTAGTTTTTATAGGAAGAGTTGACTCATCACCAAGGCAAAAAAAAAACCTATTCTTAACTTTAGAGTGGAGGGAGTATGGAGAGATCTTCCTTTAATATTACAAAATCTAATTAACTAAAACTGAAGAGATGTTTTAAAGATTAGGAGCATTGTCGACAATTGAGATGCTAAGGGGTTTTTATTCTTAGATGGAGCAGTGACTAATGCATTCTTTCTACTAGAAACATGATGTCACTTTTAAGGGCTTCGAGCGACATATCACACATGCTCAAACCATAGTATTAAAGTTATTAGTATTAGTAATAATAATAATAGAATAATAGTAATAATAGTACTAATTATATGTAAAAATAATAATATGATATAAACATATTTTCATATATAATGATCCTATCTAACCCAAAATAATATGATGTAACCTCGAATCCCAAAAAAGCGAATATTCAAAGGATAACCGGTGATATGGATCAAGTAGCTCCAAATGTAAGTAACTATAAAAATAAAGAATAGATCCCAACTCTTACAGGATTTGATGGTTTCTTGAAAATTGCAACTTTTAAGAGAAACAGAAATTGCAATATTAAGTGGTTTTTTGGCTTTAAGAAAACTGGAAAATAGCACAAAGCTAATGAATTTTCATAAACACCACTTATGTCTTAAATTATATATTGATCAGTCTATCTAGAGTTATTAAACAAAAATATAAACCATAACACTAAAAAAATTGTTAACCTAATGAAAATATAATAAATAAAAATTCCTAATGATCCAAGTGACATTATTGGCTATTTTGAATTTAAACCACAAAATACACACTTTATTTTTTTTGACTTGTAAACTTATCCAAACCCGAATGTTATTAAGCTCAACCAAATATAAAGTTTCGGTTTTCCCTTTGCTCCTACATGAACCGAACAAAATATTCACTCAATCCGATTGAATTCAACCTAATTTCCACTCCATCTGAATTGAACCGAATTTCAAACTAACCCAATTTATCAAAGAACCAAATGAATCGAAAAGTAAATGGAACCCAATTGACTTAAAATGATCTAAAAACAAGACAGAAGCAAAATAACCTGACTCAAAACCAATCAAAATCACCCTGCCAGATCTACCACTCCTATGTCTGGCTATGTCATATAACCATGACTGAATTGTGACATGGGAGAGTGACCGTAAAGTTATAACGATGAATACAGCATAGAGCCATAGACTGAATAAAAAACCAATTGGTACAAAATTTAATCCATCCGATCAAAATGCTTCCTATGGTCCTACCAGTCGATTGAAACCATGTACCACTATGTGGGTAAAGAGTAAAGCTTAGGCAATGTATAATTAGTAGCTAGCTAAAATTGTTGGCAGCTATACATTATTATACTTTGGTTGGACAACTTTCAACTTTTGCAAGTATTTATTTTGGGGTATATGTGTATATTTTATTTGTTATCCTTTTGCATTATAGAAAGGGGACCTTTTACCGGCCTCTTTCACAATATAATACAACTTGGGAATTTATTTCTTGTATTGACTTTTGATATTGGTGCCATATAGGTAGTGCTAAATTGTAAGATATATTTGATGTAAAAAAAACAATTGTAAGATATAGTCAACTACATCATCAAGCACTCTAAAAGTATTAATAGCCAGTTAGCAACAATGTAAATAATTGTCTTGTACGCAATTTTAATTCACCTTAACACTTAAAGGCTATTGCTTATTGCTTTGAGTATCACCAGATTAAATTTGGACAAAGAAAGATACTTACTCTGTTTCAAAATATATTATTCTATTTGTGATCTTGGGATGTCTCACATACTTTACTCATTTTAATTGCTAAGATGGAGATTATATATAGTAGTATGGTTTTTGCTTTGCACGTACATGTACACGTACAAGTACACGTATATCTACATTATAAGTACACTTAATACACTGCATCCCTCAATCTTTGAAGGGTAGATACGTGTGCAGATCGGACTTATTAATAAATCCAAACCACTCACTAGAAATGTCTTTAGTAATAACGAGGGACTCCATGGAGATGTAACTAACACACTTTGGTTAGGCAATGGAACATAAGTGGGGAATGGACCCACTGAACAAACAATGCAACCTAGACATACATGGTCAAGGGAACACTAACGATTTAAGAAAAGACTTGGTGCACCAAGGGACGAGGAGACCAAAGAGGTTGTGACGGTAATTTCAGCACCACTCGAAGAGGGGAAGCGATATACCCATGTATGAGAGTAGCAGGATTACTAGTGCTAGACAACGAGAGTGACATACTGGACTAGGTATAGACACTATATGGGGACGCGTAAGGAAGGAGACATTATACGAGGAGTCATATTGGTGCACTAGATGCCACAATGGTAGTGAAAAGCCAATCATCACCAAAGGACATTAGGGTCTGTATTATATGAAGATACTATAGAGACATAGACGGCGTAGACAACACAATTTTCAGATATGAAAAACAAATTCATAAAATTGGACATTACAACTGACATACAAATGACCACTTGTAGTATCATAACATCAATGTCCTTTATGATCGAGCATATCTTGACAAAAATACATTGAGCAAAGAAAGGAGAGAGTAATTTATTAGAAGGTTTTGGCAAAAAAATTGGAATCAAAATACCTAGCTAGTTGGATTGTTCTTATTCTTTTTCCACTTAATTGCAAGCAGATTTAATTTCACGCGGAATCCCCAATTTTTAATGAGCCTGTGTCATTGTAGACAACCTTGCATATTACACTAGTGGAAAAAAACGTAAGGGCTGCGGTGCAAGGGCTGCGTTTTTTGAAAAACGCAGCCCTTAATAGTGAAGGGTTGCGGTTAGCCCAAAAACTATACGAAGGGCTGCGTTCAATGTAAAAACCGCAGCCCTTTTAGTAAAGGGTTGCGGTTAGTCGAAAACGCAGTCCAATAAGTAATAAAGGGCTGCAGTTTTGGGCCAACCCGCAGCCCTTTATAATTAAATCTCGCGGGCTGATGGTAGGTTATATTATGAGCGCATAAATAAATTGAAACTCCCTCTCTCATTTTCATTGAGCGCCGTTTCATTTTCATTTTCTCTCATCTTTCTCTCTCCTCACTCTAACCTCTCCCTTTCACAAATCTTCACCACAAATCATTCGCCGGAGTTCAATTCACCGACTACAAACTCCTCTTCAGCTTTTGCCTCTTCAGAAACTCCTCCATTTTCGCCTCTTTTCGCCGCTTCACCTCCGTCGTTTCGCCGCTTCACCTCCGTCCAAGAATCTCCAGAAATTCGCGCAACAAAATGAACTCGAAGATTATGGCGGCGTCGATCAACAAGGCATGAAAACCGAGCTTTTGCAAACAACAATGGCGAAGTCAGAGTTCGATTCGCTCCTTCTCTCATCACACCACTCCTCGCGCGCACCATCACACCGTCTCGTCTCTTCGCGCAACAACAACCGCTTGCTAACGCTGATGAAATTCGTACTCTTTGGATTGGAGATCTGCAGTATTGGATGGATGAGAATTATATCCGTACTTGTTTCGCGCAATCAGGCGAGGTAATATCATAGCTTTTATAATGAATCTATTGATTAATTATTTAATATTTTTTTGAGTTTTTTTTTGGTAAATTCGGTGATTTGATTTGGTTAGGGTTGACCTTTTTTATAATGTTTCGAGATTTTCGTTGATCTTTTTATGGTGTTTGTTCATTAGTTGTGGATGTTGATTTGTGTATGAGATTTATTATTGGGGTTATGTCTATTGTTCATTTAGTGTTTGTGTTGTTGAGGTGTTTTTTTTTGTGGTGATTGGGAAATTTGTACAATGTTGTGTTTTGGTCGAGATTTTGTTTTATCAATTTTTTTTTGTAATTTATTTGTTATTTGTGATATTTCATGTTTAGTTAATCGTTTGTGACAGTTTTTTTTTTGTATTTTAGGTTTTTATTTTATTTTGTGGAATTAATTTGATGTTCTTGTTGAGTTAATTTATAATTTTGTTTTGTTTGTTCTCGGCTTTTCTCAATATTACCAGTTTATGTTGTAAATTTCTTGATATATTTAGGTGTAAAAAATGCAAAAAAAAAAAGTCAAAAGGGCTGCGGTTTTGGTCAAAACCGCAGCCCTACAGCCCGCAGGTTTTGACCGCAGCCCTTCCGTTTTTTTCCACTAGTGTTAATAGTTATTAACTTATTACCACGGGAAATACCACAAAAGGCTCCGCTATATTATGTACCAAACGTACAATTGGTGTTATTATATCCGATATAATGTGTGGATATTCTGAACTCAAAACTCTTTTTTTACATCAACAAAATTTGAATTAATTAAAACCTGACATTACAACCTAAGAAAAGATCATACAAAAGATAAACTAAAACTAACCAAACACTAAACTGAGCTTTAGCTCTTACAACCCATCTATAGTAAAAATAACAAGTACAATTGGTAGAAAAATGCTCGCTATGGAGGTTTTCGTTGTTCAATGATTGTGATGATTGAGTCATAACTTTGATGGTTATTATCGTCAATAATCATTGTTCCGCAGTAGCGATAAATAAGGAGACAATGTAGCTTCTTAGAGGAAAGTAACCTACATTAAAAGGGTATATCATACCAATGGAAGTGGTGGGAGGAGCAAATTCCATACACGAACAACTATCACCCAATAGCGAAAATTGCATCTCACTGCATGAGTAAGAAAAGCATTTAAAGATATGATAACTTACATCTCACAATATACCCCATAATTATTGAGAAGACCCACCATTACATCCAATTATCTCAAAAGTTACGGCCCATAATACTTGGTAGCTTATTTAGCCCGTCAACATTGTTGGAGCAAAAGTGTACACTACTACCGCTAATAGTCCCTCCTTCATTTGCTTGCTCCATACCCATCAAAAGATCCAGACCAAGCATTAAATACACACTTGGATGACTAATTAAACCCAACATTCTCATAGAAGTAAGAAGTACAACTGCTAATCTTCCCTTCCCCATTTAGGTGTTGCATACCTATGATGGCACATGTACTCCCTTCCCCCCCCCCCAAACAAATGATGCAAAGTAAATATGATTATCCATGTTGTCACATGTATTCCTCTTCCTAATCAAATGACACAAATTAAATTATAAAAATATAGTGTTTAAGGCTAAACACATGACCTCCCATTTGAAATGCAAATGTATTAACCAACTAATCTACAATATCATATTTGTCATTGTGGGAGGAAAAATTATTTGTAGACAATATAATTTTTGAATTTCAAAGAAAAAAGTATATGATTAACATATCTGGAAAGTTTATAGCCTAATATTTCATAATTTATAGCTATAAACTACATTGATTACGCTTTAAGAACCAAATTGTAACTACACCAGGGGTGTTCAGGAGACCTGATATGTTTAATTTGATCCGTCATGTTGACCTGTGTACCCGAAAAAGGTAATAAATATGGAATTTTATTTTTATGGGTCGGGTAACCGACCCAAAAAAAATGATGCAAAAAATGAGTCGGTTAATGGGCTTGCTTTTAAGTTAAACGTGTATCTCGGATAAACACATCATTATATATTGTTTTTCTCTTTCTTTTTTCACAGTTACATTAATCACTTCTTACAATAAACAATTGTGAAAATGTATTAAGTTAGCTTATTAGCTACCGATACCACATTGTTGTGCTTGTGACTTTCAGAGGGGAAAGAAAAGATAAATAATAAGAAGAATCAACATTTTATACGAGAAGTTGGATTAGATGAATCATCAATTCAACATTTTAAAAAAAGGATATGATGAATCAACATGCTAATGGAAAAATTAGTTGTGATGCAATCTACAAGTGAGAATATTTACGTTATAGTTGATTGGTAGTAGATCCTTTTGAGAAATGAGGATTATAGTTGGCATGCAATTGACCGTTGGCACTAATGGTAGTACCCCAAAATACTGTAATCAACATGGATCGGGATTTGACACTCATAGTAGTAGCTTTTTCTGTAGCTCTTCTAATGAATTATTTTTCATTAAAAAAAGCTATGACACTTTTGCGAGCACCCGGTTGTTTAGGGTCGAGTCATGTGTTGTTTTTCTTAGCTACCCGCAAATGCGGGTACCCACATATTCTGGTACCCGCATATTTGGGTACCCGAATAACTAGGTAACCGGTTATGAACACCCTTAAACACCAAACTCTCATTAATCGATTACATTCTTTAAAGAAAAAAGCAAAAAAAAAAACGATATTAACCATCTTGAATAACTAAAATGTAATGCAAAATATAGATTAACCTCGGGGCATCGCCCGGGTCAACAACTAGTTTATAATTATAACGCCAATAATGGCAGAACCCATAAACATTATGAAGTGACAACGAATTTTTGTGGTGGAAAGAAATGACAACGAATTATATCAACCATTAGTATTGAAAATGGAGCCTAGAGTGAGAGAGGGTGAATGGAGTTCTAGAGAGAGAGACCCAAATCAATGGATTATGGCAAAACAAAGAAGAAGAAAAGGAAATCACAACCCCCCATCCACACATGCTTCGTTGATTTTCTTCCACCTGACATCAGTCATCAAGATCTTGTTAAACAATTTTATAGGTATGGTGAAATTGAAAATATCTTCATACCCCCCACCCTGCGCCCAAACAAAAAACACAGGTATGCATTCGTTAAGTTCTTTTCGCACTCATCTTTAACATCTGCAATTATGGGAGAAAATGGAAGGAAATTGGGCAGTTTCATAATCCAAATCTTTACCAAAACATAAACCTCAACATAAACAACCAAATCTAAAGCCAAATCTAGCACCCAGAAACCCACCTCCTAAACCACCACAAAGAGCTACGCGAGATCACAGATCATAGAGGGAGGTTTTTCTCAACCGAAACTCATCACCATCTCATATGCAGCAACCCCTCAATGTACCTCACGCTGCCAAAATCCCAGTCCATCACCAAAATCCCCCCCTCCAAAGCACTAAACCATCTCCTCAAGCTGAATCCCGAAATTTTCAGCAAATCCCTCCATCTGAAATTGACCCGCAACCCGAATGTTTCAAATTTGAACCAACCAAGGTTAGGAGGCTAAGCTCTCGTATACTGGGTGAGGATATAGAAAAAATAAGAGATGATCTTACTGTCAATGAACTGGAGGGTGAGAAATTTATCACTATGGAAGGGTCGAGAAATCACGAGATGGATGAAATTTTGCACAGAAGTGCCATTGCAACTGCAACTTCCTCCCTTTCATCCAATTGCATACTTGACCACATCCTTATGGAGGGTGTCAATTGCTTAACCATTAAGCCATTGGGAGGTATGCTCCACCTACTAACTTTCGAAACCATAGAAGATAAAAAAGAAATGATTGCATGTGAATGGCTCAATAGATGGTTCATGGATATCCGAAATGTGAACAGCATGTGTGCTTCTGTATGGAGAGAATCCCACCTAAATATTATAGGTGTTCCTCTTCGTGGTTGGGGTTACAATAATTTCTACAAGATAGGGTGTATTTTTGGAAGAGTTATATCAGTTGACTACTCAAACTTTGACTGTGGCAAAGTCTCAATTATCACAGATTGCCTGTTCTCTATCAATTGTCAGATGGTTCTTGTCATTGACGGCAAAAAACACAAAATATGCATCAATGAAGATCACCAGTTTCAAAAGAACTTTTGGCAAATCCCTACTCAACCGAATCCACCTTCCTCCTCCTCGGATGATGAATGCGGCGCGTTTGAGTCACCTCCCTCTACTCCAGTAAAAACGACGTCCCATCCGCTCCCCAACAACTTCCAAGAAAACTCAATCAATAACTACCTTGAGCCGCCCATCAATAATGAGCCGATCATTAACTCCCCTTCTGTTCCAATTTCAATCATTGGGAACTCAAAAAAGTCCACCTTCTAAAATTCCCGACGTGGCGGGGAAAAACCCCTTCAATTCCCCTATCAATCATATCGGCGAGAATTAGCCCTAACCAATCACCTTTGGAAAAGGCCCAGTCAGCATCAATTCCGAACACCTCTATCTCCCCTTTCCTTCCACCTAGCAAAAGTCCAAGCCCAAGAGCAAAATCCAAAAATCCCTGCCCTCTTTCAATATCCAATAGATTCAACCTTCTATATAAGCCCAAAACTGGCGCGTATCATCATCATTATCATCGGGCCCTCTCTTCCCTCCTGGCTTTGAGGAAGAAATTCCCATCAACCTCAAAATTTCACATGCTGCCAAGAGAGCAAAAAAAGCAAAGCACAAAGCCCAAAAATCTTCTAAAGATGTCTCAAAAATCCCCACATCAAACCCAATGCCTAGTCTGCGCTCTCGTCCCCAATCCCCATCAATCACTCTTACCTCATCTGATATCCTCAACATCGCCAGTCAGCTGGGTCTTCACTATGATGGACCCCCAGCTTCCCTTCAGAAGCAAATTGAGGCCATTTTGGGCCGACAACAATCAGTTTGGATGGCTAATCAATAGCATCATCTACATCTCATCTTCACACTCATCATCATCATGATTATACTATCGTGGAACATACGTGGCCTTGGGGCTAAAGTTAAAAGGAATTCCATTCGCAGTCTAATAAACTATCATAAACCGCAGTTTGTTTTTGTCCAAGAAACCAAAATTGAAGATTTTAATCCAAGAATCATCAATTCGTTTTGGAAGGATTCTCAGGTTCAATGGGCCGCAAGCCCGTCTCAAGGTAAATCTGGAGGACTAATCTCCCTTTGGAACTCCGGTTTTTTTCACTCGGCCTCCTCTCACATAGAGAAGCCTATTGGATTGCAATATCAGGGGAAATCACTTCTATTCAATTCAAATGCAATCTCATCAACGTTTATAATCCTTGTTCAGTGGATGAAAGATTGGTTGTGTGGCAAAGCATCCTTGATTTCCAAAACTCTTCTCCATTGCCATGTCTATTGATGGGCGATTTTAATGAAGTTCTCGAGCCAAGTGAGAGAGGAAGTCAACATGTTTCTACTAACGGATTAAATGATTTCAAAGCTTTTTTGCAGGAACTATATGTTATAAAAATCCCCGCATCGAACGGAAAATTTACATGGTTTCGCGGCCACTCTAAGAGCAAGCTGGATCGCTTGCTTGTAGCCCCCGAATGGCTTATGTCTCATCCAACCTTGAAGGTCTCAATTCTTAAGAGATCAATTTCAGATCATTGCCCACTGCTTGTAAATTCAAGGGAGAAAAATTAGGGACCTAGACCTTTTAGGTTCCTCAATTGTTGGTTATCAGATCCGAAATGCCTCAAGATCATACAAGAATCATGGGAATGCGCTAATTCAGCTCCTTTGATGGAAAAATTGAAAATTACTAGAAGCAATCTCAAAGCATGGAATGTTACTGACTTCGGCAAAATTGGTGAAAAAATTGCGGAACTCGAGAATACAATCCAAGGCTTCGACCAAGCTGCGAATGAAAGAGATCTCAATGATAATGAAGTCTCTCTAAGAAAGTCGGCTCAACTTGAACTGTGGAATTGGTTAAAACGCCAAGAGTCCTATTGGGCTCAGAATTCCAGGGCAAGATGGATTCGGGGAGGAGACAAAAACACCCGATATTTCCATACAATCGCAACTATGAGGAAAAGGAAGAACAATGTTGAGCGAATTTCAGTGAATGGGAATATAATTGAGGATCCTGCAGAAATTAAACTTGAGGCAGTTAATTTCTTCAATAGAATCTTCAAAGAAGATCAGCGAAAAAGGCCTACTTTCAATGACCTTGGGTTTAATACTCTAAGCCCAGAACAAGCGCATGCCCTTATTGAGGAATTCACGCATGATGAAATCGACCAAGTTGTAGCCTCTTGTGATGGATCCAAGGCCCCGGGGTCCGATGGATTCAATTTCAAATTTATAAAAAATGCTTGGGAAGTGATTAGGGCTGATATTTATGATATAATTCGAGAGTTTTGGGAATCATCCAAGCTTCCCCGTGGCTGCAACTCGACATTCATCACCCTTATTCCGAAGCTTGAGAATCCCATCGAATTCAAGGACTTTCGTCCTATAAGCATGGTGGGCTGTGTGTATAAGATTATAGCTAAACTGTTAGCTAGGCGTCTCCAAAAAGTCATGAGCTCCCTCATTAGTCCGCATCAAACATCTTTCATCAAAGGAAGGCAAATCCTTGATGGGGCGTTAATCGCAAGCGAAGTAATAGATTCTTGTAGAAGAAACAAAGTAGAGGCAACAATGTTGAAGCTTGATTTTCACAAAGCTTTTGACAGTGTATCATGGTCTTATCTTGATTGGGTTTTGGATCAAATGAAATTCCCTCGTCAATGGAAGGAATGGATATGCTCATGTGTGATGTCGGCTTCGACGTCGATTTTGATAAATGGATCTCCAACTTCAGTCTTCAAGCTTCAACGGGGTCTTAGGCAAGGCGATCCATTGTCACCTTTCCTCTTCAACTTGGCGGTTGAACCATTAAACTTACTGTTTCACAAAGTGATTTCAATGATGCTTTGGGAGGGGATTGAGATATGTAAGAATGGCACCAAAATCTCGCACTTGCAATATGCGGATGACACGATAATGTTTTGCCCTCCGGATTTACAATCCTTGTCGAACATCAAATCCGTGCTCATCCTATTTCAACTCTCTTCGGGCCTACAAGTCAATTTCCATAAAAGCTCGCTCAATGTGGAAGATTCATGGCTACAGCTTGCAGGAAACTCGCTCTTTTGTCGAATAGGGTCACTACCAATCACTTACCTTGGGCTTCCAATCGGAGGCAACGCATCTAGGATTGCTCTATGGGAACCAATTCTTGATCGCATGAAGAAAAAACTCTCATCTTGGAAAGGCAATCTTCTCTCTATAGGTGGTCGCGCGACTCTCATCAAGGCCTCATTATCAAGTTTGCCGCTATATTATATGTCAATTTTTCCAATTCCCATGGGAATTATTGATAAAATTAAACAGATCCAACGCCAGTTTTTTTGGAGCAACAACTCCGAAAAGCATCGTCTTGCCCCAGCAGCGTGGCACCTCCTCGAAGTTCCTAAAAACCTTGGTGGATTGGGTTTTGCAAATCTGCAGCATAAAAACCTGGGCCTTTTAGCGAAATGGCTTTGGAGATTCTTTTGTGACCCCCCAACCCTCTGTGGCGCAACATTATTTATGAGAAATACAAATATGGGCCCTTGTTTTCCATCTGTGATCTTCAAATTCCCAAATCAGGTGGGCCGTGGAGGAGCCTATGTTCAACTATCCTATCTCACCCTCAATCAAAGATTCTTCTCACTTCCTGCATCAGAAAAAGGATTGGCAATGGCTTGGACTCTTTGTTTTGGCATGATGTATGGTTGGGCAACACTCCCCTCAAATCATTATGTCCTAGATTATTCTTGCTAAGCTCCTCTAAAAAATGCTACAGTGGCTGCCAATTGCTTTTGGGATGGTTTAGAATGGAATTGGACCCTCTCATGGAACCGATCTTTATGACCACAAGATGTTATTGAACATCAATCACTGCTCCAACTCTTATCTCAGGTCAATCTCTCTCCTAATGACTCAGATTCTTTTATATGGACGCCGAACAAGAAATGCTGGTTCTCCGTCAAATCTTTCTGTTATGAGTTGGCAAAATCAGATCTAAACCGTCCTAATCAGGTCATTCGAGGGTTATGGTGTGGTCTAGTTCCTCATAGGATCGAAATATTCACTTGGCTTGCTCTATTGGGGAAGCTCAACTCCAAGGATAAGCTTGTCCGTTTTGCTATTGTGGATGCCTCTAATGCCCTTTGTGTCTTATGCAACACCGAACTAGAATCATGCAATCACATATTCTTCCCTTTGCTCGACTTCGCGTCAACTTTGGAATTGGTGGCTTTGTACTTGGAACCTCCAATGGTGCTTCCCATTTTCAATCCGAGAAGCTTTTGATCAGTGGACACCACCGTTGAGTGGAGTGTTCTTTAAAAAAATCTAGGCAGCAGTTTTCTTCATCATACTATGGACTTTGTGGAAGGAGCGCAATTGTAGGTGCTTCGAAAACACTTCGTACTCTATCAACCAACTTCAAGACCTTGTTCTTTTGCGTCTATGTTGGTGGATCAAGGGCTGGGGAGTTCCTTTCCCTTATGGGCCCAATGAAGTTGTAAGGCACCCTCAATGCCTTAATTGGAATTCATCCTCACCAAGCTTACCTTCGATGCAGTGTCTTCGGCCGCCGAGGCCTTGGTCTCCCCCCGCAGCTTCTTCTTTCAAATGGAATGTGGATGCCTCTTTGAAGATTAGTGAAACCAAGTCTGCACTTGACGGTGTCCTTAGAGACCATAATGGGAAATTCATATGTCTCTTCTCAAGTCCAATTCCCTTTGTGGAAATAAACCACACTGAAATTCTCGTCATTCATAGAGCTCTCAAAATCTCATCATCTACTGCTAGTCATGCTCAATTCAAGCTTGTGGTGGAATCGGACTCCTTCAACGCTGTTAAATGGTGCCATGGGGACAGCAGTGCCCCTTGGAACCTAAGTTTCATCATCAACTTCATTCGGAACTGCATGGGAAGAGGACTAGGGGTTGAAATTTCTTACAAAAGTCGCGAGTCAAATATCGTGGCAGATTCGCTTGCAAAGCAAGGCCTCACTCGCATGGATGAATTTATAGCATGGTTGTAACTCTATCTCCTTGGTCTTGATTCTAGTTTATGGTTGCGGTTGTAAATAGAGTTGAAAGTGTATCCCTTGCTATGGTAGGTTGACTTTGTAATCACTCTTTCAAAGTAATGAATAAACGCAAATTATCAACAACAAAAAAAAGAAATGACAACGAATTAAGAGTGAGAAGGTGGATTTCAAAATGATTACACAGTCATTCTTTTATTTTTCCAATATGCATTTTCATGACTTATAAGAATATATATATATAAAGAGAGACATTTTTAGTCTTTTAAAGGGGTATAACTCTGTAGCTTAAGACATAATTATGATTCATGAGCAACTGTTATAACCTTTTACAAGACCTTATGTAGACTGTATCAAATATAAGTTATATAACCTTTTCACAACACTATGAATTAGGAAAGTTCCAATATAGGTAAAATATATTAGTGTTATCTAATGCCCCGGAGGCGCCCGTTAGCATTTGCCTTATTTTTTAAGAAATATATATGTCTGTTGATTTTTTTTTTTGAGGGGGATATGTCTGTTGATATAGTTCCATCATCATCATTATTATTATCCAATTCATTTGGACTCTAGTTATCATCAGATCGCTTTTTTTTTCTTTTTCAATATTTGTGACAATAAAATGATAAGATCTCATTCTATTTAGTTTTAAGAAAATAGTATACTCTGAAAGACGATTTTGATAGAGAATAATATTAGGATAATATTTTTCTCATTGTTTTAGTATATATTTTTGTATAGTTTCCTAACCTTTTATAACCATTAGAATACTCTTTCAATGAAAAGATTTGAACTACATATTACTACGATCACCGGCTATCAATGTAGATCAAACAAATTAAATTGTTTATGAATCCAGATCAAACAAATGCAATGTGAATACAGTAGTCCTTATAGACAAAGATTGTCATAATGCATAGTAAGTACCCTTATTGCTGTCCCACAAGATTTAGAGTTGATGAAAACAATCTAGTGGCATATATGGTGTGGGGCTTTTGCAAGATAACGCCATGAAATGTACCATGCCATCTCTAGCCATCATACTTGTATGCCATATTCACACATATGGCAGCGAAAAAGGGGTTTAAATCTTTCATGTGGACCTTGTCTTTCCTCTCTAGTCTAACATCAACTTAATGAGATAAGTAATATTTTTAGTCGAATGGTTTCACATAATATTTATACGGCAGCTATCACACCAATACCTTGGGTCACACCAATAGTTTGTCAAAACCAATTGACAATGTATGAACAGCACGTAATTTTTTTTTTTTGATCATTTTGAATAGCACGTAATTAGAACATACTATACCAATAGTTGCGACGTTTGTCTTTTCGCACTTGCAAGAATGACTTATTTGAACGTTAATATCTTGGGTGTAAGTAAAAATTATAAAAATTTGATATTTGAAATCGTCGCGTTGGGCACAAATCTAACAAGGCACCACTATTATGTTTTTTCTTATATAATGGTGTGAGATTACTTAACAAAGTTGGTTGATGAATAGTGCCAAAAAGCAAATGTTGCAACTAAAAAAAACAGATGTTACCTATTCATCAACCAACTTTGTTAAGTAATCTCACACCATTATATAAGAAAAAAACATAGTCAAGTGGGGTCTTGTTAGATTTGTCTCAATGCGATGATTTCAAATATCAAATTTTTATAATTTTTACTTACACCCAATATGAGATATTAACGTTCAAATAAGTGTCTCGGTAAGTGTGAAAAGACAAATGTTGCAACTAAAAAAAACAGAGGAAGTACATATTAACTGTGCCCTCTTATCCAATGTACTACTACATATATTACTTGTACCCTCTTATCCAATGAACTTTTAACTGAAACCAAGAGTTAAATTCTAATGCTTTAGATGCATGTTGTGCTACATTGACTTACTTTTATTCTTTTTACTGACATGACATTCCCTTGAAAATTATTAATGGATTCGCGTAAGAGGTCTAAAACCTCATAATCTCTTATTTCAAATGTCATGATCTAAGTACCACTAAATTAACTAGATCTCTTATATGAAACCATATTTAATTCTAATTCTAACTACTAAATAACTTACTTTCTTTTTGTTAACACAAATAACAAAACAACCCGAGACATCATCCAGACACAAACACTAGTTAACTATAATTAATTGTATAGTGAGCTCATTAATGCCTTGACAAACGAATTAGCATCATTAATTAAATTATGAATTGACATAGTTAAAGTGGCCCCCAGATCATATGCTTGATCTCGAAGCCTTGGCCAACACCGTAACATATGTATTCTTTTATTCAAACTCTCACCAGATCACCAATTGAAGAACTTGCTATCTTTTTAAAAGTGCTAATAAGTCAATAAGATCATACCAAATATAAGCATTTAACAAGAAAGTTTGTGGTTTGTAATTATACATTACTATAACAATTATTGAGAATGACTACGTATATTGAAGGTGATAGTTAATATGATGTACAGTTAAAATTCATCATCATCACTTAGCCATGCTGGGTAGTGACGTTCCAAGAAGATTTTAGTGGCTCTCATAAATTAAAGGCCACACCCAAATGATAATGAGAATGATACCACTTCTAGATTATGTATATAATTCATAATCTCTCTTTTATTCGAGCCTCTTGTTATCAGTAAAGAAAAAAAATGTGTACGACATATTGTGGAAAAAAATGAATTGGTAAATAACTTGTGGAAATTCATTACATTCAATAAAAAAATGGAAATTCCATTGTTTCTACTCTTGCCTACTTCTAAAAACATTTCACGTTTGATAATCTATGGTTTAATAGAAAACACAAATCCCCTATTTTTGTATCCACTTGAATTTGAAAGTTTTAATGGAATCAACTTATCTATCATACAGTAGAATTTTAAAAAATCTAAAGTTTACAAGGAAAATTTTAAAAACTTTCAAACTCAAATGGAATCAATTGACCCTACAACTCTAATCATAGATCCAACCCTACTTATTGCAAATGCCAATGATGTAATTTCGTTGGGCTTATATGTGGTTAGAATCTGCTCCGACGAAGGTTTATGTGTGTAGGATTCAAAGTAAATCACAATGTTGCATTTAGTAGTTTTTTTTTGTGTCAGAGAGCGACTAAGCGTGTGTAATGATGTAGACGGGATTCAATCCCAAGTCTTGAGTACCATTTGAACAAGATTTTACGTCTTTACCAACTAAGTTAGATGGCATCTACATATTGTATTTAGTAATACCCTTGTTGAAAATACTTCTATTTTATATACTTTTCCGTAGCGGGCCTGAGTACAAATATAAAATCCAAACGTTAGTCGTCCACCCACGAGATCTGAGCGTCTGCTAAATGAAACGCCCATATAATGAGGCCCAATCAAAAACAACCTCGGTACTCCCAAGTTCAACAAACTCCCTACTCCCAACCAGTATAGCAAACTTCAACTTTTTTTTTTTTTTTTTTCAACTTTGACCAGCAATTAGATTAAATAAAATGAATAAGGTCTTGTCATAGAAGAAAAAGTTTAATCAGTCATTTCTAAATTAAATACTCCCTCCGTCCCAAAATATAGTTATTGTTTCTATTTTGGGAGTCAAACTTTACAAACTTTGACAAAATATTCTCATCAATGTATAAGAAAAAACATACTCATGTAGGATCTTGTTAGATTCGCCTCAATGTGTACATTCATAATATCAACTTTTATATTTTTTACTAATACGAAATACTCCCTCCGTCCCAGAATAGTATGAACACTTTCCTTTTAGGTTTGTCCCAAATTAGTTTGAACACTTCCATTTTTGACATGGTCCCACTATTAATATATTATTTCTTTGGAAAAATTGATAAAAATAGTCCCAACTATTGGACATCTTCTCTAATCAGTCCCATCTTTTGATTATTTTTAGTTAGGCCCAACTTATACATCAATCTGATAAAAATAGTCCCCTTGGCCTGGAAACCTGCTGTAGCAGGTAAACCAAGAGTCACGTGAAACTCACGTGACTTTTAATGAAATTTTTTCTTTTTTGTTTCGACTTTTCTTTTTATCTTTTTTTTTCTCGTGTCCTCTTTCCCAGCCTCCCTTCCACTTCCCTCCATTGTTCTTCTTCTTCAACTTTATGGCTACACCAAATAATCACAATCAAAGCATTCTTCTTCTTCTTCTACTCACTCACTCACTGCTTGTTGATTTCCATTTGCTGCTCGCCAATTTCAGGCACTTGTCCCGGTCGCACTTTCTTCCTTTCACTGCCTCTGCTTCGCAGGAGCTCCAGATGTGGTTGAATTCCTGAACTGCCACGTCGACAGCCCATGTCGACTTCGCTTAACTCTCTTTTCCAGCTGCTCCACTCAGTTTCTGATATGATGGAGGAATTTTCTTCCTTTGGCATCTCATAGTCAGGACTGTTATGGACTTGCCCAGCAGACTCTATTCCAAAGCTCCCAACAGTAACCCCACTTTTTAGCATCCCAAAATCCATCCACCCATTCTCCGAACCCGGAACAGCCTTAATGGGTCGGTTGAAAAGCTCACTTAAAATCTTGTGCTTCAGCAGATAAGAAAGAGAGCATACTCAGGTCACTAAAGCAGCTTAGTTCTTGTTATTGCTGGTGTGGTTGGACATGGAGGAGCTGCTCTTGTTGCCACTTAAAAACCAATCTCTGTCTTTCCAAAACACTCATCTCCATGCCCTTAACTCCGATGACATTTCCGGGGTGGGTGTTAGTTTTCAGGGGCTGGTAGTTGATGCTTCAGGGGTGGCAGTGGTTCTCGTGGGTTGGTGGTTGGTGTTCCATGGTGGGGTGGGGTGGGGTGGGGATGGGTTTTTGAGGGTGGGAGTTTCGGTAGGTAGGGATGGGATTTCGAGTTTGGCGGTTTTATTTTTTGAATTGGTGGTGGGGGTTAGTGGTAGGAATGGGTCTGTGCTTGGGGACAGGTGGGGGTGGGTTGTCGTGTTGGGCGGTGTTTGGGGTTGGGGAGAGGGGGTGTTTGGGGATGGGGGGTGGGAAAGAAAAAAATAAAAAAAATAAAATAAAGAAAAACAAAAATAAAAGTTGTAAAAGTCATGTGCAAGTCACATGTAAAGGTTTTAACCTGTTACTATAGGTTATCAGGTCACCAGGACTGTTTTTAGCAAAGTCATGCAATAGTTAGGCCTAACTAAAAATAATCAAAAGTTGGGACTGATTAGAGAAGATGTCCAATAGTTGGGACTGTTTTTATCAATTTTTCTTATTTGGATCTTTTATACTCATTTGGCCCACATTCTACCTTTTTATCAATAAAAAGTTATCCAACTTTTTCTCTCCTTTTAATAAAAAATACCCCACTGGCCATCAACTCCTATCACATCTACTTTTTTAAATAAAATAACATTTGATAACCACACTACAATTTATCACCTTAGATACGTGTCCCAACAAGTGTTTAGATCTTTCTGGGACGGAGGGAGTAGAAGATATCGTAGGTCAAAGTTACGTCTTGGAGATTGTGTAAAAAGAAACACGAACTATATTTTGAGACGTAGGGAGTATGTAGTATAAGAGTACATGAACTTTGGAATAAAGATCACTTAAAATGGACATATTAATCTAAACTTATATAGGAGATAAGATCAAATCACCATCTTGATCAGATTTCCAAAATTAGCCCATAACTTAATTAACTGGAAAATATGAACTTAATTTTAGTTGTAAATTGCACTTCATAGCCACTTAGCTAAACTTTTTAGCCTTAGTTAAACTCATCACCTCTTATCTAAACTTAGTAACCTTTATGTATACAATATCTTTTTAAGGGAATATATAGTACAATATATTTAAACTTCATTTTATATTTTCGTTTACACAACTAAATAAGTGTTATGAGAATGAGGGATAACTCTGTAGTTAGAGCAGCTCTTTCAATTCCAATACATCTTGAGATCAATTCTCACCCTTGACAAGTTAAAATCCCCTTTACTCCCCTTCCTCCTCCCCCAACTTGTCAATGTTTTCCCTTACCCAACGAAAAACTAAATAACCTTCATAGCTTTGTATAGTCTAACAAAACATATTTTTCAAAAACCTCTTTTCTAATATTTTTTCTTTTTCAGAAAGAAAGGAGCCTAAATAAATTGTCTACATCCCACTACAAAGTCCCAAATAAATTAAAACAAAATTTACCAGTAAATTTGATTCATTCAGAGTTCAGACCGTCAAAAAAGAAAAGATTGATTCCAAGTACCAAGTTCCATGTCCAAAGTCAAGAATCCCAAAATACATAAAAGAAAATTCAATCCAATCTTTTTTTCAAAAATAAAATAAAATTGGAGTGTTCACAACTTCACATTCTCAAACTCCTCAGACCACATTGCATACAATATTCCTGGCTGGTTCATTTCATAGTGTGCGATCTACGTGGATGGTTCAGTGGAAGCATGTCACAAGTTCATAACGTGTTGCCAATGTATTCGAGTTCGTAAATTTATATTATCGTTAAAACTTAAACAAATATGAAGAGGCGGCTAGGCCCAGTTTAGATGAGCCCACTGCCGACTTCACTTTAGTCTTTAGTGCTAAGTGTAAATTATCAACGAATCATTTCAATCGTTAAATGATGTACGCAGATGAATTAATTGTTATAAGGAATCGACTTTAGCTCGTGCAATGTATAATTTTTTCGAGAGTGCGTTATCTTCCGTAAAACAATGAATTGAACTGACCGGGCGAACTAAATTATAACTAATTAATAGTAATGATAATAATTTAGGAAGCGGGCGAATTAAGCCGGGCGAAGTGAAAATAAAATAGTAGGGAGAACAGACCCCTAATGTATAGGTTTAGCTATTTGTTTTTAGCTTTATTCGACAAAATTTATAAATATGGAATAGTTAACTAAAGATATTATTATTCTCATAAAAGGAATTAGATATCAATTAGACACCAATTATGAGATTTATATCATTAATTAAGTATGTCATATATATATATATATATATATATATATATATATATATATATATATATATATATATATATATATATATATATATATCATTATTATGTTGAATAAAGGTAAAAAAATAGTTAAACCTAGAAAAACCAATTTTTTTATATATTCTTTATTATATATTTTGTTGAGGTTCTAATTTATTAAATGTAAAATTAAGTGAATGTTGTCCTTAAAGTAAAATAGTTGATATATGATTAAAAAAAATCTTGTATATTGGCTCTGTTTGGGGAAACATTTTAGTTACCTTAAATCATAAGTTGCTAACATATTTTAGGTGCTAAAATGATTAGTAATGTTTTGGGAGTACCTACAATAAAATTTCAGGTGGTTAAATTTACGTAAATGATAAGTTAAAATTATTATCATTTCAAATTCGGAGTGACTTGATAACAACTAATTTTGCCAAAATAATTTATCAACTTAAGCAATTAATTTTTTCAAACATTTAAACTAATCAACTACCTTATCAGTTCCAACACCTTATCAGTTTCAACTTTATCTTATCAGTTTCAGTTAACTTATTTACTTCCTCCGTTTCTTTTTAAATGCAACAATTGGATTTTCACGCGCAACGAGACATTACTTTGACCATAAATATCTATAAGTATATATAGGTAAAAATTATAAAAATTACATATTATGAAAGTAGGTCACGAGACAAATCTAACAAAATTCCACTTGAATATATTTTTCATTATGTACAAATCACAAATCTTAGTCAAAGTGGTAGGTGTGAATAGTGGAAAAGTCCAATTGTTGCATTTAAAAAGAAACGGAGGAAATATATGACTTTAAACAAATACAATAATGGTTCTGTTTGGCAATCCTAGCTAAAAATAAGCGAAAGCGATAAGTACTTGATTGTTGGTTTCTCCAAAATATAATTTATTTCAAAAGATAAGTACTTGATTGTTTTTTTTTTTTTTTTTTGACAGGTAAGTACTTGATTGTTGGTCAGTCAAATTTTGTGCTAAATTATATATACTCCTAAATTGTCATCTCAAACTAGAGATGGCCACTGGTGCTGGCTGGGTGGGCCAGTCCGTGGGCCCTAGCGGGTCGGGTCGGGATTTCATGGTCCGGGACCGGGCCAGTGAAATCCCACGGTTTGGGCGGGGTGGTCCACGGGTGAAAAATCTTGGCCCACACTTAGGTCATTTACCGATTTTCATGGTTCGAAGCGATACGGCGGTTTGTGGGCCTAGCTGGTGCTAGGACCTTGGCGGTTCGATATGGGATTTTTTTTTCAAAATTATTGAATCATTGAAATTATTCATTATTGTTACATAAAACCTTTAAAACTAATTAAAATATATATAATTATTAATATTAATGAATAATTTCATTATTTTTGAATTTGATTAAAATATATACAATTTGATTAAAATATACATAATTTGGATGAATAATTACTTGGGTTGGGCTGGTCCGGTTCATGGGCGGGTTGGACCGGTTTCATAGACCGGGCGGGCGGTTTTAGTAGCGGGCTTTCGTGGGTTGGGCTCAAAAAAATTCGGCCCACGATCCATCCACCAATTTCACGGTTCGAGGCGTTGGACCGGGCTTTTCGCGGGCTGGACCGGGCTTTTCGCGGGCTCGACCCACACGGCCATCTGTAATCTCAAACAACAGACAACTAACCATCTCTAATCTCAAACTATCTAAAATAAATTTATTATATCTTATTTAGTTTAAGTAAAAAAATCACTAAAAAACTACATGACATGACTTGGGCAATCAGCAATGTCTGAGCCATATCATATGAAGTACTGACTTTAATTTTTCACTTTTTCTTGGCTTATATACCAAAATATAGTCTATTATGTATGATGTTGCAAAGTTTAGTTTCAACTTATATTTACAAACTGTGAATGTGGTAAATTCTTTAATAATCTCTATTATATATGGCAACAGGGGTGGGACACGAAAAAATAAAAAAGGAAAAAAATAAAAATAAAAAAAGATATAACTACCTAATTAATTAAAAAAATATAAATTAAAAAGGCACTACAAAAACAAGACATTGAAAATTTAAAAAATTTAAAACAATGTCAGTTACTTCCTTCTCAACTAATTTTTTTTTTTAAAAATTTAAATATCCCGGATTTAGTGGGATAAATTAATTAAAAATTTAAAAGGCACGATTTATTAGATGTATTAGCAATTAATTTAATTTTATATATGTTTTCGCATGCATCATTTGCATATAAGGCTAGTAAAGTATAAATGTTAAGTACTTAGTCAAGTTATGCTTTAAAAAGGTTATTTAAATAAAATTGAAGTGTTACAATTATCGAGAAATTTAGTGTTGCACCAAATATAAAAAAAAAACATATAATTGTGATTTAACTCATTGGAACATCATGAAATGACTAATCATGAGTCATAATCAAGGACATTTCTTCACATTCCACCAACTTTTTACTAGATAACTTTGCTCATTGGAAATTTCACAGAAACTCAGAAAGTTGTCAACAACTCCATGCTAGAAGTATTGGTGCATTGAACTCTATCTAGAAGTATAACTTCTATATTTATAAAGTTGGGATAGAATATAGAACTAGCTAGATCCATGCTAATTGCCGAAAGCAGACAGTAACACCAAATTTTATAGTGGAGTATAGGATAGAATCATCTTCTGCTGCAGTTACACGCCTATATGAAATTGGCCTTCTAATAAAATAAATCACCTGCTAAACTCTAACTGGAATGGGATAGTACTAAAGATACAGAAGCAAAAAACATGAAATTCCCTAATTACCACTAATATTAAATATAACTATAAATTTATAACAAAAAATCTGAACCAAAGGATTAAAAACAGTAAATCTATAACAAAAACTCTGAACAATTGGACTGAAAACAGTAAATTTATACTTATGCCAATTTTTAAGAATCAGTCTAACTACTCTCTCTCTCACCAAAAGACTATTTCACGCATTGAGCGTGTTCGGTAATAAGTTGTAGGCTTTTAGGTGTGAGTAAATTGTTAATAGTTCTTTGCTATTAGTAGTTGGTATGTAGCGGTTAGCTGTCAAAGTAGCGGAATAGAAATATTGATGTTTGGTAAAAGAACCTGCTAATGTAGTTGTTTATTAATAATTAGATAATAATAACTTAAAGAAAACCTTGATGTATAATTTATACACCACTAACCACTACCCCAAGAGCTACAAACTTTAGCTTTTGACCAACACTACTTAAACACTAAAAAAATCGTTATCCCATCAATTGTAATGTAACTAATGTTGTATGATAGTATCTGAGAGCCTTATTCTGC
>CANSZD010003395.1:777500-900000 GCA_947648045.1 Beta corolliflora
TCAAAGTTTGGTTAAATATGGGTTTCGTAACTCATGAAATCTGGATTCATTTTAGCTTACATTTTTTTACAAGATACCCACTGGATTAATAGTTAATTGGTTATATTTTTATGATCTGTCTTCCTAAATTAAGTCATGAATTGCTTTTTAATTTATCGGGTCATGCTCTTCATTAAGTTGTCGGTTAGATGCGGGTTTTGGATTACGAAATTGTATAAGCGCTTTGGCCTTTTCAATAACTTCTTTAATATTTTTCGGGTTTGAATTGTGAAAAAGAAAAAGAAAACAATAAAACCCCTCACTTTTTAACAGCTCCACTTTGACATTTCCGTTTTTTTATTAACATCTAATATATCTGACTATCTTACTTTATTGATTCGTATAATTTTGTAAAATCGAACATTTTGAATGTAATATACATTAAGATAAATTTAATATTTGAACATTTGTTCTTATATATTAGTAACTTTATAGTCATACTAGAGTTAAAGAACAATGCAAACATAAAATGTGGACAATTATATAAAATTAAAGGGGGTGTGACATAGCAAAAGCAAAGTTACTCTATATGAGAAGGGGAAAAACAACTTAATAAAGATTCTTTGGAAAGAAAAAAATAGAAAAGCTGAATCTATTATTTTAAAGTCGTTGAAAACAAAAGACAACCAAAAAGAAAAAATAGAAAGCTGATGGAAACAAAACTATAGTTTTGGAGTACGTAGGACTCGAACCTGGGATGCATAAATTCAATGGAATCAATAGTAAACCAAGGAGCTAACTCTATACTTGCTAAATGTAGAGCGTGCAGATTTATTTATATTTAAATAGCAGATTGCAATAACAACAAATCGGGCTTTTCTCCCTGGGCCCTGGGCGGGCGCCCCTCCTGCCCAGGCTCAGGGACGGGCCTGAGCCTTCAAGGAAATGAGTTCTAGTACTATATAACAATATAACATAGCTAATAGTTGGTCAAATTAGCCAAGTAAAACAACCAACAACTATCAATTGATTGGTAAATGCCAAATTGTAAACACCCCCAAAGTCTTATAATATACTTCCTACGTTCCATAATAAGTTAAACATAGGGATTGGGCACAAGATTTAATAAACATCACTTTCAAAAAAGTCGTAAAATTAAATTCCTTTTTCATTATCAAAAGGAGAAGAGAGAAAAGCAAACCACACAAGTTTGTGATGGGTACTCTTGTTATTTTGTAACTTTCTTTGTTCCGTTTAAGGTATGTTTCACTTATTTTAAAACGTTCTAAAATAGTATGTGTTTCACTTATTATGGAACGGAGGAAGTATATTATTAACGCTATATGAAGATTGTGAAAAAACGCCTTTTTCCCCTTCGTTACATAAAGTATTCTTTTATTTGTACTTTTCTAATTACTTATAAGAAGAAGTTTCACAGACCATGCACTGATGCAAGATGTAACGCATCGAGACATCATCCAGAACATTCAGTTGTTTTCAACTGAAATGAGATCAACCAATAAGCTCATATAAAAGTTTATAAGATTGTCTTTTGGTGATTTGAATTTTGATCAGGTAAAAAGAACGAAGTTTGTGGTAGTGAAAGCACTGTAAAAGAGTTGCTGACTGAAATTGATTTGGAAGGAGTCATGCTTAGTGGTCATGCTTAGTGCTTACATAATACATACTCCCTCCGTCCCGTAATATAGTGCTTCTTTGCTTTTTGCACGGTCTCCAAGGTATACTTTTGACCTTCAATATCTTCAATTCCGTATTAATAGAAAATATAAAAAGTTGATATTATGAAAGTACAGATTGAGGCGAACTTAACAAAATCCTACATGAGTATGTTTTTTTGTATATATTAATGAGAATATTTGGTCAAAAATTCTAAAGTTTGACCTCAAAGAGAGAGAAACAAACACTATATTATGGGACGGAGTAATACATAACACATATAGTCATAGGGAAATTATAGCAACTTGCAATTGCTTACATGCATGCATAGTAGCCATTACTAAGCTACTAAAAAAAATCTATATTCTTCCTAGACTTTGGGATAATTATAGTATTATACTATTATAGGAGTGGCTAGTAAACGTTGAATGTGAATAAACTAATAGAAGTAACTAATAAGGAAAGATATCATGATTCAGGACCAAGTAGATAATATAGCATCAACCAAAACTAGTGATGCTTCCCTAAAAGTAAACATTTAGACCAATTCAGACGCGCCAATTTATTGAGTTCTACAGTCAAAGATATCAATCAAGGGACTTACAATCAGCTTTTTAATACTTCATCTTAAGTAAGTGTTGCAAAGCTCTAAAAAAGTCGTATCCATATCTAAAAATTTCAATGATATTGTTTGTAGCTCTATACTTGAGTTTCAAAAGAAAATAGCACATTTCATCTAGAGGTGTCAAAAACTGGGCCGACCCACGGGTGAACCCGCATGCGACCCAGACCCAACCTGTTCCGAGCCGAGAGTGGTCGGTTGGAAAGCCGACCCATTCCGACCCAGTGTTCACCCGTGCCCAGTTTAACCCGTGGAATTAGTAACCCAACCTGAGTTTGGCCGACCCAGTTGTACCCGTACCCAGTTGCACCCGTGAATAACGACCCAGACCCAACCTGTTTCCGACCCAAAATGACCCGCACCCAACTTCACCCGCCAATGACCCAGTTAAACCCACCCAGTTATCACCCAACCCAGTTATCACCCAACCCAGTTACCACCCAACCCAGTTGTGACCCAACCCAGCTATCACCGAGCCCGGTTCGACCCAACTCGACTATCACCGACCCGGTTGTGACCCAACCCGGCTATCACCAGCCCGGTTGTGACCCAACCCGGCTATCACCGACCCAGTTGTGACCCAACCCAGCTATCACCGACCCAGTTTCGACCCAACCCTGTTAGCACCCGACCCAACTAAACCCGACTCAATGCCATTCCGACCCAACACCATTTATTTGTTTTTGGGGTGCAAGACCGAAGACGTATAAGATTACCATTTATTTCAAGTTTTATCTTTCTTTTATTTTTTTCAAAAATCGATGGAACACATTTTTTGATTTTTTCTGACAAGTACATTAATATTTGGAGTAGTTCTCGATTAGGCGGAGGCCGGAGATGAAACACATAGTTTCTGTTGTTAGACATGCATTTAAGCCATGACTTCCGTACACCATAGGGCATAATCCATAAGGTATCTTAATTCTTAACCTCCAACTTTTTCTTAATTTATGTAAATAGTTGAATTGAATTAATCATTATGTACATTTTCAGCCCATTTATATTTGGAACGTGTTAGAACGTGTTTGAACAAGTGTGTTTGAACGTGTTCATTATGTACATTTTCGGCCCATTTTCGGCCCATTTATATTATCCATAAGACTTACTTAATGTTTAAACGTGTTCGGTCCTTGTTACTTAATGTTTTAATGTCTAATAAAGAAATAGTGAAGACGTCTCTCTCTAACGATCAAACATTTGTTTTACTTAGTATTTAATAAATATTAGAAATAAAATAAATAAAATCGGACTTAAAGTATTAAATAAAAAAAATATATGAAATTAAAATTGAACAAAAGCGCCATTAATCATTCCAAGCTTCCAACATCTTTACAAAATCGGCAACCCTAATATAAAAGGGGAAACATCCATTACATCCAACAAGTTAGATTATCATTACTAATAAGCAAAAAAATTACATAATGATCATCATTTACATGGCCCAACAAAGCGGCAAAAAGTTAGTACAAAAAATTCCAATATCCTACCAAGGCGACCACTAATACTCCCCTTCAATTCCAAAAAATTTCAAAAGTTAGTACAAAAAGTTGGTATCTCATGACCTTCATCAATTTTGCACTTGATGTACCCGAAATTATAAACTCAAAAATTTCTAAATAAAAGAATATTAAAAATAAATACCAAAGACAGATTTTTGAGAGAAATAAGGCAGCAAAAAAGAATAAAATATCTAAAACATTTGGTATAAAAAAATAGCTCTCGGGTACAAATTTCACCTCATCATCGAGCACTCGACTCTAATTGACAACACAACTTAACACGACAAGAAAGCCCGACAAAGAGACACAAGCATCATCAATACCAACCAAGTATGTATCATGTTCAATTAAGGCGGCAAGAACGAAATGAGAGATGCATTGTGAATTTTTGATATAAAAGAATTGGTTCAATTTAATATACAGTCACATTATGAATTAATTAATCAATTTAATATAAAAGAATTGGTTCAATTTAATATACAATTTTAATTATTTTACAAAATGTAAGTTCCATATCTCACATAAAAAAAACAGTCATGTAATGAATTATTCAATTTAATACAAAATAATTGATTCAATTTAGTATACATTTATAATTATTTTTACAAAATCTATGTTGAAAATGTCACATAAAAAAACAGTCACATTATGAATTAATTAATCAATTTAATATAAAAGAATTGGTTCAATTTAATATACAATCAGGGTTTAGGGTTTAGGGTTTTAGGGTTTAGGGTTTAGGGTTTAGGGTTAGGGTTTAGGGTTTAGGGTTAGGGTTAGGGTTAGGGTTAGGGTTAGGGTTAGGGTTTAGGGTTTAGGGTTTAGGGTTTAGGGTTTAGGGTTTAGGGTTTAGGGTTTAGGGTTTAGGGTTTATGGTTTAGGGTTTAGGGTTTAGGGTTTAGGGTTTAGGGTTTAGGGTTTTATCCCCAACCCTAAACTCAAACCCTAAACAAAAACCCTAAACTCTAGACCCTAAACAGAAACCCTAAACTCAAACCCTAAACAAAAACCCTAAGCTCTAGACCCTAAACGGAAACCCTAAACACAAACCCTAAACAATCAAACCCTAAACAGTCAAGCCCTAAATAGTCAAGCCCTAAATAGTCAAGCCCTAAACCCTAGTCAAGGCCTAAATAGTCAAGCCCTAAAGGCTAAACAAAGCTCAAAAGACTGTCCAATATAAACAAGAACCCAGAAAAAAGCCCAAAACTTGCACCCAGAAAAAAGCCCAAAACTTGCACCCAGAAAACAGGAACATACATGAACTGATGAACAGAACTTATGAACCCAGAACAGAGAACACAAACCCTAGATCATTTTATTATATAACATAAATAAATTTTATTAATTTTATTATTCAATTTAAGTAAAAGTGTAAAATCCGAGGCTAGATTCTAGAACACAAACCCTAGATGATTTTATTATTCAGATCTCACATTTTCCGTACATAAATAAAAGGCAAAATAATACAAAAAAGATAGAAAAAAATCACTATGAAGAAGCTGAACTTGAAAAACAGTAGCAAACATGGCAAAAGATCCCAAAATAATCTAGATCTGGACACAAAAAAAAACAAGTAAAGTTCAAAAAAAAAGTATAGATATCAGATCTCACATAGTAACATACTCACATTCATAATTTCACATTAAATTATAATTATGATTTATGAAGTTCGAGTCGATTTTTAAGGCAAAATAAAAAGGCAAACATGGCTTTCTAACATACAAAGGCAAATTCGGATCTCACATTTTCCGTATATAAATAAAAGGCAAAATAATACAAAAAAAAGATACAAAAAAATCACTATGAACAAGCTGAACTTGAAAAACAGTAGCAAACATGGCAAAAGATCACAAAATAATCTAGTTACGGACACAAAAAAAACTTAAAAACATACAAAAAGTAAAATAGTAAAAAGCTGAACTTTCTTGAAATAGCAAACATGGAAAAAAAATCTCACAATCTAGATCTCACATATTAAGTAAAAAACTGAAATAGCAAACATGGAAAAATAATCCCAAAATAATCTAGATCTGGACAAAAAAACAAGTAAAGGTAAAAAAAAAATATAGATCTCAAACAAATGTCACATGATATTCAAAAAATAGTATAGATATCGGATCTCACATAAAAAAACTTTAAAACATAGCCACATACTCACAATCTCACATATTCCATATAAAAATAAAAAGTAAAATAATACAAAAAAAAGATACAAAAATAAATCACTACGAAGAGCGAAGTTGAAAAAAAGTAAGAAACATGGAAAAAAGATCCCAAAATAATCTAGATCCGGACAAAAACAACAAGTAAAGTTAAAAAAAAGTATAGATCTCAAACACATGTCACATGATATTCGAAAATAGTATAGATATCGGATCGTAACATACTCACATTCACAATTTCAAGTAAAATAATAAAAAAATCAAGATCTTCAAAAAAAACAAGTAAAATTAAAAACAAACATCATATTCCAGTAAATCGCAAACCTGGACCGGCATATATTCCCACAATCACATGCAAGGGCGAGATCTTCCTAAATCTAAAAAAAAAAAAAAAGGAAAACGAGAACTCTAGGAAAAAGAAAACTTACACGGTGGTTGCGACATAATTTTTTGAAGAATAAATTTGCGTTTTTTTTTTTTTTTGCTTTATTTTGCTTCTTCTTGGACGAAAGCTTTGTTTTTTATGATCTTCACTTCTTAACGGCTTCAACAATCGGCCCTTAAGTCTTCAACCCTTTCGAGCCGTGTGAATCCCGAATAAGAGAGATTATTACCCCAATCTACAATTTGCAAATAAAGAGTGAAACCGTAATAAGAGAGAGGAGAGGCGAGAGAAAAGAAAAGAAAATGAAGAAAATGAGAGATTAGATGCGGATTCGAGGAAGTGAGGAAGTGAGGAAGTGAGGAAGTGAGAGGATGAGTCATGAGAGAAAAACTCAAAAACCTAATTCGAGAGAGAAAAGCCGGAATGAGAGAGAAATGAAGTGAGGAAATGAGCGTGTGACCTAGAAAATTAGGTTTATATACCAAGGGGCATTAGGGGAGGTTTAGGGTTAGATCAAGGGTTGAGATTTATTCATTTATGGTTAGATCAACGGTTGAGGTTTAGGGTTAGATCAAAGGTTGAGATTTAACCATTGTTTGAATGAGTGGGTAAGATTAATTTTTGTAAGTTCATTTAGGGTTTTTAGTAAAGATTTCGATTTTAGATTTCATTTAGACTAGAGTTCATTTAAATTTCATTTATAGTTCTTTTAGACATTTAGTATTAATTTGTAAATTTGTTTAGTAATACTAATTACTAATTATTAATATTATAAATTAATAAAATTACAAACTTTAGAAATTTAATTACTATTTTTAATTATGAACAAGATCATTAATGTAAAAATAATTATGAATGAGGTTTACTAAGCTGTTTTAATAATTCCTACTTACTTTAAAAGTTCAATGAATAATGATGTAATTGTATTGATGACGAAAGTTTGTGAAACAATGAAAGTTTAAATTATTAATTGTTAAGTATGAAATGCATTAATGTGTGATTATTTAAGTAATGAAATAGACGGATTTATAGTATGCTTTGATTATTGTTAAAGCGTGTAATAACATCGATGATCAATCGTATGATCATTTGATGGTTTTGACTTTTGATTAATGTCGAAGACAATCAATCTTAATATCTTATGATCAATTTGATTTATGTCGCTAAGCTAACTAACAAATTGTTTAAGTTTAATAGTCTATTGACTCTAATATTATAAGTTTATAATCAATAATCCTTATGGTTGTTACTTGTTACATGTTAGTTGTTACTTGTTACTTGAATACTTATGCAATCATCAATAAGAATAACTAAATAAGTGAATAACTAATAGAGTAATAGGTGATACTTAGGCAATAGGCCAACTTTATGATCATTTGATTTATGTCAACCTTAACGACTTAAGCGAACGAAATTCGATCAATGTTTCATCCTCTCGATACAATGACATGATTATTATTTCATATTGATTATAGACCATGATCTACTTTCATAGCTTCAATATTTCATCTTCATCCTTTAGTGATATAGTGTATGATTATGTATAATCTTACGAACGATCATATGACATATTCGATTAAGTGATTAACATTGATGATTGTTACTTGTTGAGTTGTTCCATGATCGATGAAAAGTCGAACAATTTTATAATTACAAATTAATTAAGATGCTTTCATTAATGTTTTAACGTCAACCTAATTCTTTAATTCTAACTCTTTTTGTTGCTATATAGTAAGCTGATTCGATTTCGAGACAAAAGAGTAAGTAAGTCACTAACTAACAAAATGTTTAAGTTTAATAGTTTATTAACCCTAACACTATAAGTCTATTATCTATAACTCTATAATCAATAATCCTTATGGCTGTTTGTTGTTAGCTGTTACTTGTTACTTGTTATATGTTAGTTGTTACTTGTTACTTGAATACATATGCAATCATGAATAAGAATAACTAAATAACTGAATAACTAATGAGCGATACTTACTAGTTACTACTTAGTAACTTAGTCAATAGGCCAATTGCCAATAGCCAATAATGGTGAATGACCCAATAATATAAGTATAATTTATAAGTCTTATTGTAGTAACATTTCAAATTAATAATAATAATATAAGTATCAAACTATTAATGATTCAATGTATTATTAAAAAATTAACAATTACCCAACCACAATTCACAATATTAGTATAATTACAGATTACTATAATATACCACTATAAGTATAAAGTATAATGACTATAATAGTATAATCTATACCACAATATCATAATACGCCACGGAGCCGCCGGTTCGATATTTAGTCGTTCCAAGAACCAAGTCGGCAAGTCCCACCGAGATCCGATTTTTGTCGACCCAACTCGAAATCCGATTTATTCTGACCCAAGTCCCAAGTCATTCCGATAGTCGATTTGTTGAACACTCAATTAATTCGAAGGTCGATTTATTCGACGCAATTCATTCCCATATCGATTTCTTAGACCCAAGTTATTCCGATATCGATTTCTTTCGACCCAAGTAACCCGAAAGCCAATTTCTTCCAACCCAAGTAATTCAGAAAGCCGCATTATTCCTACCTAACTTATTCAGATATCGATTTCTTCAGACCCAAGTAACCCGAAAGCCGATTTCTTCCAACCTTAGTAATTAGGAAGTCGAATTATTCCGACCAAAGTTATTCCGATATCGATTCCGACCCAAGTAACCCGAAAACCAATTTCTTCCGACCCAAGTCATTCGAAACCCGATTTCTTCCGACCCAAGTTATTCAGATATCGATTTCTTGACCCAAGTAACCCGAAGCCGTTTTCTTCCGACCCAAGTCATTCGAAACCCGATTTCTTCCGACCCAAGTTATTAGATATCTATTTCTTCCGACCCAAGTAACCCGAAAGCCGATTTCTTCCGACCCAAGTCATTCAGAAACCCGATTTCTTCCGACCCAAGTCATTAAGCCGATTTCTTCGACCCAAGTTATTAAAGCCGATTTCTTCCGACCCAAGTCATTAAAGCCGATTTCGACCGACTTCACCTTATTCCATTCCGACCCAAATTCACCCAACCCGAATCTTGGCCGAGCCCGGTCTCACCCGACCCATTTCCGACCCGGTTCGAGATCCTCTCCCCGGTTTCACCCGACCCAAGTTCACCCGACCCACCCGGTTCAGACCCATGACACGGTGTCACCCAGTTATTCAGACCCAAATCATTCCGGCCCGGCTGGGTCAACCCAAACCCGGCCCGGTGACCCGGATTGACACCTCTAATTTCATCTATGGAATAAAAAAAATTACTTTAGTTTGCTCTAGAATAATACTAGTATATGTTTACAAATTAGCTTATACTTTATTTCCCTTAAAGAAATTATGTTTGAATTATAAATAATGTTTAATAACAATAAGGAGACATAATAATAATAAAAAACGAGTACATTACCTAACATGACCACAAAAGTCGAATGTATCCTACTTCATCCATTTTCAATTGGTTGTAATGTTTGTATTTATGTGTTTTCTAATGCGCAACTTTTATTGTTAATGTCTTTAATCATATATTTGTAAAAGTTAAACAAAAATTTATAAATTTCTAAAATACATATTGAGATAGAAAAGCATTTCTACACGATTAGTTAAAGAATATACTCAAGATTATAAAAGATTAACGACCTTTAAACTTATAATATTGTAGTTATATGAAACAAATGAAATATTATGTTAGGACAAGGAAATTGTAACCAACTGAAAAAATAAACAAAAATAAGAATTGTCTCCAGGTAAAGACAACAAATTCCCAATATTGTAAGAGTTAGTCTTGCGTGGACCTGGTCCACACTAATATTATTGTGGACCAAAACCACTTATTTAACATAGTGACTTTTTTTTCCCATATAGTAATTTTTTAAAAATCTTAAGTTACACTATTTACGATTCTTTATAATATAGTGACCGTTTTTTTTAATATAGTCACTCTTTCTTACATTAGTTTATCATGATGAAATTTTCAGTTTGTGACATAGTAAACTTTTTTTTTCACATAGTCAAACCTTAGAATCTATATCTACTCATTTTTTATATCTATTTTTTTATATAGTGACCCTTTTTTTTCATAAATCACATGAATTAGCATTAGGTCCACACTAATTTAGTATGGACCAGGTCCATATAAGACTTTTACATATTGTAAACTTCTCTCAACTAGAATTCTACTTAACTTGATACTTATCTCATAATATTTCGATAATCGCGCTATAGGTGGCAATCTAATTACCTTAATATAAGATCCATGCCTCATAAATCATGGACAAATTATGCAGCTGCTTTAAAGAAAGTCCAACTATGTATGGTTGTCTACAAGGCACATGTAAATCTTTGATCTTTACAATCAAAACAAAAAATCCGCACAACATTACATGCTAATTGTAAAATATGAGTTGTCCATATTTTGGAAGAAAGGAAAATTATTGATCCTATAACCTAAACTCGATATTCGAACTTTGGTCGAGGTCTTATTTTATTCATTTGCAAATTGAATGGTATATCTAATTGTATTTGATTGAATTTGTACTGAAACAATATATAAACAATAAGCCACTCGTGTGCATATGCACAAACGTTTGAGGGACATAATTTTAGAACATGTCTTATCTTATTGTATGTTTATGAGTTGTCTTTTGTTCACTCGTGGACATGTTAAAGTCCAGTGTATTTATTTGGTGACAAATTTTGTCATCTAGTCAATCAATTTCATGCATTTAGAAACAACAGCAACATATCGAAACATTTCAAGTAATAAAATCAAAATTCTGACTGATATTTCCTCATTTCATGTTTTTGAGTTGGTACTTTTTTTTTCTTTTGACATAGGGGGAATTTGAATTGGTACTTGATAGGAATAGAAAGCTTAAACAACATTCATACACCTAGAAAGTTATTGAATGATCGAAAAAGGAATGCATTGAGAAAGAGAGTTTAGTACACCAGTCTGAAAGAGAATTTATCTTAAAATCAAATAGCGATAGTAGGAGAAAGCTCCTCTAACTTAAATTGGAATTTTCTTTTCTCTAACTCTAATGTGGGACAATTGATATGTGGATAACCAATTAGATTTCAACTGTAGATGTGATTGAATCATACTACCAGTTTCGTATTAATCTACACACTTACACTTTTGACACTATTCACAAATTTTCCTTTACTATCATTTGTGAATTATGGTTAAGAGAAAATATAGTCATGTGGGGTCTTGTTTGATTCGTCTCGATATGTAGTTTTAGAATATCGATTTTTTATATTTTTTACAAATACAAAATTAGAGATATAAAGACTCAAAGTAGTGCATCGGCATGTGTGAAAAGTGTAAGTGTGTAGATTAATATGAAACGGAGGTAGTATATCTTATGTATGAGCTTCCAAATCATATCAACTTACTCCCTCTGCTTTTTTTTATTTGCTACATTTGGTTTTTTGGGAATGAAGCCACTACTTTGACCGATTATTTTGATTATTTTATAAGTAAAAATATAGTCATGTGTGATCTTGTTAGATTCGTCTCGACGTGTAGATTCATAATATCAAATTTTTATAATTTTTACTTAAGCGAAATAAGAGATATTAAGAGTTAAATAATCTTTGAAAATCGTGCGAAGTCAAATGTAGCGAAATAAAAAAAAGCGAGAGGGAGTAATTTACTAGCATCCACATCGAGGTTGGGGGTGGTGGACTGCAAATTGCTGATTTTTAGTGCAGTGTGACATTTTGATTTTGACAACTTCATAGATAAAATATTAAGAGGCCATGAGCCATCTATAAGGTCAAGGGCGTAATTTGTGGTATTTTTTTCTTCTTTATGCCTGGAGTCAAATAATTGCCTTTTCAAGGTGTAGACTTCCTAAAATCACAAGCTACCAATACAACACTTGCATTTATTTATTGCCTTAGCTCTTTAAATTTGTACGGAATGTACGTATGTACTCCAAAAAGCTCCAATTTCTTACGTTTAAATCTTGGCCAAACAGGCAATCACCACTTGTCCAGCTAGTTTACATTTTTAAAAGACCTACTTTCGCAATACCTGAGCTTAATCAATTTGATTGATACTTCATTTCAAATCCTCCTCCTGGAAAAGTTTACAAATACACGTTGTAACAATTTTGAATTCATAGACCACATTCATATGGTGTATGTATGAATTCAACTAGTCATTACCCATTTTCAGTTTGAATGTACATTAAATTTGAACCAATTATCGCCACGGTAATAATATCATGTGGTCATTACATTTTTTGTTAAATCACACTCAAAACCACTTTCGTCATGCATGAGCTTATGTGGCTCTAATCCCTCATTCACAAGTACATTATGTACGTGTATAGGGTTGCTTTTAATCTTAGGGAACAATTCGCTAACATTTTAATTACGCGGACCATCCATGTGAATCTCGTTTTGAAGGCAGTAGTGGTTTCTCCATGATGCAACATATACTAAAATTCATCTTATCCTTGTGAGCCTTGAGTAGCCTTGAAACTCAATATTTACAACATCACTAAGAAACAATTTGTTCCAATAAACTCTTGTAAATTGATATTGTAATTATGTTAAGAGCTAATAAGTTGAGATAAGTGATGTTCAAGTAATTAAGTTAACACATATTTGTTATAAATGGTTAAATTTTTCTTGAATAAAATAAGCTTGATTTATTTGATTTTTCATAACAAGAAAGAAAATGCACCTTTTACATCATTGAGGGGTTCTCAATTAATAATTGTTTCGACATTTATTTTTTTAGTTCATAAACGAGGAGCTTTTGGAAATTAAGGAGGAAGATAGAGGATATTTGGGTAGAGTGTAAAAGAATCGGGACTTTTTAGATGATTTGCGCAAACATCTATTAGAAATTTGTTCATAACTATTATAACAGTTATGAACTTAAAACATCATAATGAATAATATATAAATGGGTTTCTCCCTTTTATCAAACAAGTACATTATAAAAATCTTAATTGGGAATGGAGATTAGCTCTTACTGACCCAAACCTTCACCAAAGGGTCATACAATAAAATGGCAAATTTCCATTTCAAGTACTCTATTCCATCATCATCTTAATTCTTGACCCTTATGTGCACTACAAAGGTCAAATCTTTTAGTTTAATTATACAAATGATCACACTCAAGGAAAGCTTTCTAGTTGTACAATGGTTAAAAGATAAATAGATTAACTTAAAAAAATGTGGAAGATTTTAGTTATCCAGATATGTGGTGATTATGACTCGTAAGTCTCACTTTCGAATTTCCCACGATACCTTTTAAAATGATTAATTGCTAGACATAGACAAGGAAACTAGATTTTTTGTTATTGGATGCAAAGCATAGTAAAGACTATATACATGCGATACATTGCGTTGGAGAATGCTGCATATATTCAGAGGAAAATCAACCCAATTAATAGATAAACCATTATAACCAGTTCACCACCACATATGTTGAGTTGAATTTCGTGAAGTATCATGTCTATCTTTGATATTTATCTTAATCACCACATATATGGAGTTTCAAAATATAAGTATTTTATGAATTTAACTACGTACTAATATATTGTTGATTCAGTTTCATTATTTGGTTTCAAAATATAAGTATATTATGAATTTAACTAGTTAAATATCCCAATCTATACGGATTTTTCACCATATATCATTGAGTAATTTATTTTCTCACTATATACCATACCCTCAAACTTTTCAAAATTCACTAGATACCTTCAATATCTCAAATTCACCGTATGCCTTTAATGACTAACAACTGTCAACTTTTTTCATCATTAGTCTTTGATTTCGTTACTACATCCTAATTAACTCCTATCTAACCCATTTACTCTAACAGACCACTACCGAAACACCACTTATGACTAAAGAAAAGGCAAGAGATTTATATGTGGTCAATTAAGACCATAGGTGCAGTGGTATTTTATTGGTGGTCATTTAAGATTAATGGGCCAAATAGAGGTCAACTAGAATTTAGTAACATAATCGGAGGCTAATAACTAAAAACAGGTTTACGATCATTAGTCATTATGAGATCGAGTATATGGTGAATTCCAAACAAATTGAGGCGTATATGGTGAAATCAAAAAAGTTGGCTAGTATAGCGTGAAAACAAATTTACTTAGGGATATATCATGAAAAATCAGCAAATTATAAGGATAAAAGTGACATCTCCTTCCTTAGTTCAGGAAAGATCGAACACTTTGTTGGGACACGTAGTTTAAGGTGATAAGTAGTAGTGTGATCGTGTGGTTATCAAATATTGTTTTATTTAAAAAATAGATCCGATAGGAGTTGGTGGGATATTGTTTGTTATAGGAGATTGAAAGTTGGGTAACTTTTTATTGATAAAAGGTAGAGTGTGGGCCAAAGATGTGTGTAAAGAAATAATATATTAATAGTGGGACCATGTCAAAAATGGAAGTGTTCACACTAATTTGGGACAAACATAAAAGAAAAGTGTACAGACTATCCTCAGACGGAGGGAGTATTGACAAACATATAAATTAAAAAGTTGTAATTATAATAAAAAATGAAGTACTATTATCCTTCCAACCGTTTCGATTGGTACTACTTGATTATCTAAGAACTACTAGTACTGAACTAGCTTTATGATCTAGCTTTATGTGTCTTATGTCACAGTGCTCTTACATTGTCCGTAGCATACACAAGTACAGCCAACGTTAGGCAGGGGGCACGTCCTCTATACGTCCAATTTATTTTAATCTTTTCCCTTATTTGTCGTTTTCCTACGAAATTTCCCTTTAACACATAATTAAAAATTACCAAAACCAAACAAACTCTGATTAAGACCATTTTTCAAATTCCCCACCATTAATTACTTCCTTCCAAACAGAGCATAGACTTTGATCGTTACACCCACGAAACATCATATCATATCAACGATTAATCAGCTGACTTTTCATATTTCCCAAAAAATAAAAATACTAATTAAACACCCTTAAAATCTCCATTTCATTTCATTTCATATAAATCCTACCTCTAATCCCCACCTTCATATTCCACTTGTTTCATTTTCTCTCTTTCTCTCTCCTCTGTTTCATACTAACATTTCAATTCCAAAAAAAAGCATATAGTATACAATTCAAAGGAAGAAACTTTGGGGTTCTATCTTAAATACCCACTTCACAAAATTTACATTTCAACTCCAAAAAAACCATATAGTATACAATTCAAAGAAAGAAACTTTGGGGTTCTATCTTAAATACCCACTTCACAAAATTTGTCAAATTTCACTTCAATAATTCATTCCAACTTATCCTAAAAAAATTTGTTGAATTTTTTTCAGCAAATTTGATCAAAATGATGATGAGAGGAAGAAACAGAGGATTTAAATTGGGTCGGAAAGTAATCAAAGTTTTCAGATGGGTTACACGAAAAAAGGGAAATTCAATGAAGTATGAGAAATTGGGTGGTTTAAATGAGCAAAAAAACAAGACTTTATCGAAATTATGCAGTTGGGGTAGAAAGATTCAACGCGGCCTGTTCAACTCAGTGATAACTCGGGAATATGACTCGTTGATTGACTCAAAACCAACTCATATACCGAAGGGACACCTGGCAGTATACGTGGAGGAGCCAGAAGGTGACACACGGCGTGTTTTGGTGCCTGTTATCTTCCTTAATCATCCTTTGTTTGGGAAGTTATTAGAGGAGGCTGAGAATGTTTATGGGTATGATCATCCGGGTCAGATCACTATACCGTGTCCGATATCGGAGTTTGAGAATGTTCAGACGAGGATTGCTGCCGGGAGAGGGAAATGCCGGCCTCGAATTCACCGGCTTGGTCATATAAATGACTTAAGATGTCTGTAACGATGATTGGTTTGGGAGTATGGTGACGAAGAGTGTAGTTTTACAAGTTTATAAGAAGTATTGTTGATGTAAAGTATTACCCCCTTCAACAATCAAATATTTGGCCTAGTCTCTCTAGGTTTTTTATTGTCCTTTTTTTACAATAATTTTCCTTTTCTTCATTGAGATAGGTGTAGTGATTGCGAAGTTAGGACTCTTTTAGAGTTGTACAGAGATGTTTCCAAGATGATGATGATGATAATTTCTCTTTTGAATTGTGTGTTTTTATTTGATTGATTCAAAGTATTGTCAATAATATAAGTAGGTTATATGGGGAACATTATTCTTTATGATACTAGAATTGATAACATGCTCTATTTGGGAAGATGTTCTACATTTTATCATATCATGTGAACTATTATGATTTTTGAGCATAATAGCACTTCGGTCATTGATTAGTTTGCAAAAGGTCATAGTTTGTGTCTTAGGACTTAGGAGTTTCTTAAAGAGAACTCGTTTTTAAGTAACATAAATGTATTAATTAGGTGGGCTAACCTGAGAGAAAATAATTAAATGTCTCTTTTTGCAAAAAGATATGCATATGAGAAGCTAGAATTGAACTAGTAAACAATAGACGTGTGATTTGTCATAAAATTATGAGTTAATACTACCACTTTAGGAAATGTATTCAATGCTTATACGCAATCCTTGTCAAAACCGTTAAAAAAATTACCTTAGATGGCAAGATGTCCTTAGAAAAAAATAGTAATTCTTGATATCGCTAATACTTCAAATATTTGTTTTAAAGTTGATTTTCTTTATTAAAAAAAACAATCGTTTTCCCTTATTGAGTTAAACAACCGCAATTAGCAAGCTAATGATAGCATGTTGTGGGGTACGAATTCTCTTGGATGTGTTTGAGAACAAATATCTCTAAAAATTGAAGGTTGGTATTTGTTAATTTTTTCTTGCGGCTGTGAATTTATGTGTAGGACTGGTGTACATAGTTTCCCCATTTATCGAAATTCATTTGTTTGGATTTTCTCATTATTTACGAATGGAAGAGATTGAAAAATAATCAAGAAATGGCGTTATCTTTGGTTGGTGAAATTTTTACAATAGCTTTCACCCAAAAAAAAAAGAAGTTCCACAATAGCTTCTGCCATGCAATAATGAAAACATGTTGCATAAAACTAACAATCAGTTTGATAGGTGGGCCGCGGGTATAATTAAAATGTGATCATACTAGTATTGAAGTTATATACTCCCTCCGTCCGGTAATACTATCGACACTTAATGCGCACGTAATTTTAGATGATAAGTTGTTGTTTGGTTATCAATTGTTATTTTATTGAAAAGTTAGATGTGATAAGGAGTTAGTAGAATTATTAAAAGTAGTATTATTTTATTTTATGGAGAGATAATGTGGGGTCGTGGTTAGAGTTGGTAGGTAGTAGGAGTGGTATTATTTTATTTGGGGGGAGAGAGTGTGGGTACCCAATAGTTAAAAGATAGATGGATTAAAATAATAGTGATTCATATCCAAAGATAGAAGTGTAAAGAAGTATTCGGGACAGGATGAAAAAAAAAGTGTAAAGAAAGATTTACGGGACAGAGGGAGTATAAATTTTATTAATAAAGTCGCATGTCAATGTGTATGGTAACACACTAACACTATCCATCTATGTCACACGGAAACTTCATAAAACTCGTTAGTCCATTCCAGAAACGAAACGTTTTCAGAAACCTCAAGGTTACTCTATCATGGGATGAATATCATTATAACGTTCGTCTTCCATTTTCATGTCAGATTTGTATTTGAGACCCGTTAAGCATTTCAACGCAACATAGATGCTCATTTCCAAATAACTATTTATTTCTTTATCGTTACGTAATAATAAAGTTTTATAAAGAAATCTGTTTTTCTGAAAACCTCAAGGCTACTCTTTTTTTTTTTATATATAATTTAGTATTTTATTCCATTAAACCACAAGAGGTAGAATATACCATTATAAATGTTCGTTATCCGTTTTTATGTCAGATTTGTATTTGTGGCCCTTTTCACGTTTCAATGCAAAAAAAAAAATGCCCCTTTTCAATTAACTCTATTTATTTCTTTATCGACACGTAATAATGAAGATTTATAAACAAAACCAGTTTAAGAATGGAATTTCATTACTTTTGACATTGACATTCTTTACAAATTTACATACTAATTCATGGCACTTGTCAATAAGAAACTAGTATTTGGGCCGGGCGTTGCCCCGGGTGGTATTATTTTCCGAACTAAATATGCATTTTTTTCATTCGCATTAAAATATATTAAAGAAAACTCAACATTTAAAAGGTACAAATATAGTAATGTGGACATTTAAAACATGATTAAAATTTGGTTGAGATGGTAATTGTTCTATGTATAATAGCAAGATGTCACATGTTCAAATCTTGTTGCAAACCAATCTTACTTTTGTTAATTGACATAACACATGTCACACGTTGGACAATTCTATTAAAGAATGTAAAGGGTGTCGCGTAGTGTACAGATATCGTTGTCACACACATCTTTTAATATATTAGTATAGATAGATAGATGTGTGGAATGCTTTCCCAACTAAAGAAAAAGCATTAATTCTATTATTCTTGACTAGACTCAAGTACTCAACAACTAATGTGTCCAAAGTCCAATAACGATATCTTCAGTTTAGCTTCGCAACGAGCTTGATTCTCCCCCATTCGCGGAGCAAATTTCCCTTTCTTATAAAACCATTTTTTGATGTGCATAACTGCAAATGTTCGTTAGTTGCATGCCAGTAGCAACACCCAAATCCATTATAAAATCTCAAAGTCCACTTTCTTCACAAACCGAATCAAATATCAAATCTCGATTCAGGCCCCACTTGTACAGTAGCAAATGAATTTTGTATAAATTTCTGATTACTTGATTACTCCTACTTCGTTTATTTAGTTGAAGAATCAAATTAAAATCATTAGTGAAATTTTTTTTGTCAAACAACAAACAATATTGATCTCCAACATGATTCTCATTGTTTGTTACTACTTTACTAGTACCTTTAATACTACCTCTGTTTTTTAGTTCGTAACATTTTTGCCAAGACTATTCATCAACCAACTTTGTTAAATAATCTCGCACCATTATATAAGAAAAAACATAGTCAAGTGGGGTTTTGTTAGATTCGTCTCAATGCGATGATTCCAAATATCAAATTTTTATAATTTTTACTTACACCCAATATGAGATATTAACGTTCAAATAAGTATCTCGTAATGCGAAAAAAGCGAATGTTCCGTAAAAAAAGCACAGATGAAGTATTTCTTTAGGGGGCAAATTACCCATCATGAATACAGTAGACTTGAAGTATAATTAATCCGAAACTAAACAAACAGCTTCAATACTATAGCACATGCTAACATTGAATGTTCATTCATTATTCACTACGTTGAGCACACATGGTGACATGGGTTATACAATGGGCATGCCTTCAACTATTACACATAGGAACATACCTTTCCAAGAAAACCAACCCCTTCGCTCAAAATAGAAGTAAAATATAGAATTATAGAAGTATTACTTTAAAGAATCTATTACAATTATAAAATCGGTACTTTAACGGTGCTTTTTTATTTGCTAAATTTATCTTTTAGATGTACTTAAAAGATTGTGACATACTATGAGGGTTAGTAACTACATTAAGACCTATCAAAAGGGGATAGAAACACCATTTCATTGTTCTTTTTCTTTACTTATAACTCTTTTCAATAATGAAAGTCTCATATATAATATACTAATTAATAGAGCTACCTTATTTGACTTTTTTTCGCCTCCCCCTAGCCTCCTCTCGTGGTCCATTTGATGGGATCTCTTCAACTTGTGCATCACTTATGTTACAAATAAATAAAAAGTTATTCCCTCTAATCCTTCATAGCTTTTCAATCTTTTTTATACGATCTTCAACACACATCTAACTATTTAATAGAGCTTTTAATACTATTTTATATATATTAGGAATTTGACTTTTTACGCCTCCTAGCCTCTTCTGGTCCATTTGATGGATTCTTCAACTTGTGCATCACTACAAGTACACCTTTATAATAATCTAACTTCTAGAGCACATTTATTATATTGAGGTTGCTGTTTCGGTCTTATTTTCGCCCGATCAATTAATTCGCTTCCACCGCTCGTCAGTTGATTCGGTTGTTTTTACGCCGAAAAGAATAGCGCTCCAATGTTTACAAATTTCACTTTAGAAAAAGCAAATGAAAAGTCTATTGTAAATTAAAGATAATGGAACTATAACAAGTCATAAAAAGGGCATCAAATTGACATATTGAATCATGCCATATATATAGACTGGAATAGTGGAAAGTAAACAAGGAAAAAAGAACTTCCTCCAAGAAATGACGAAAATACCCCAAAAATCATAAAAAGAAAATTACAATTTACACATTTGAGTATTAAAGTAGAAATAACCAGAAAATAAATAAATAAAAAGTATTACAGGATTGATTGTTAAAATAAAAGGGAGTTCCCTAGACGCAGGCATTAGATCTATTGGATTTACTCTTGTATTGAGAATAGCTTCAGTATTACTTCAATATTATAATTGGGCTTTGATAGCATGTATTGAATCAGCCCATACGTTTATTAGTGCATATGTATTTATAGCTAAACTCAAAAGCAGTACTACTACAACCTAAGAGATTATTCTTTCCTTTATCCTAGTATTAGAGCGGACGCTGGCCCATTATTAGCTCCTAACAAGGGTCAAGGGTGGGTAAAATGATTTAAAGATTGCTACATGGAGAGAATTTGAAATTTTGTTTGGAGCAATTAGCCAAACAAAATTGTTTTTACCCAAACAGAAGAAAAGTGATAGAAAGAGATAAACCATAATTTATGATTTATCTCTTTCTGTCACTTTTCTTCTGTTTAAACCATAAATTATGACCGAGTCACTCTCTATGAGAGTTCATGATAGGGGAGATTGAGAAAAAAAAACGAAAGAAAAACAATGATTAACCTTTTCCTTCAATCTATTTTGTCATGATATCAATAGCCAATTGAGTTCTTGGGCCAAAACTTTAAAATATTATTCTCTCCTGCCGGTGGGTTCGAGTTTTAAACCCACCGGCCGGATATATTCTCATAAAGTTGAGATTTTTTCCTTAATGATGGATAAGATTTCATGAGGTTTTTTTTAGCCCACCACCATTGCGATCAAACATAAAATTAAAAAACACACGATTCAAAGAGAGGTCTTGAATCGCGGGAGGGAAACAGAAGAAAAGTGACGGAAAGAAATAAACCATAAATTATGACCGAGTCACCCTCCATGAGAGTCCATGATAGGGGAGATTGAGAAAAAAAAAACGAAAGAAAAACAATGATTAACCTTTTTCCTTCAATCTATTTTATCATACCCCAAGTACGAGACCATTTAACCTCATGTTTGAAATTCAGATAGAGCCCAATAAAACAAAGATGATAGTAACTCATCCAGATTGTAAGATTAGTGGCGGTGAGTGAAAGTGGCAAAAAATTAATTGACATGTGAGATGAACTAGTTGTTCCATATTGAAGTGCCAGAGGAATAATGACCAACTTATAAGACTAACCGTCTAACACGCTAATTCTATCGTGACCAATTGAATTTCGTATAAAACCCTATTAGGTTTATATATAGTACTCCCTCAGTCTCTTTTGATGCGGGTTTATGTTTGGCTAACTGATGTACTCACTTTGTAAATTACACTACAAATAGACCGCTTATTGACTATTGTACTCCCTAGACATAGATTACAACTTACAAGCATGGGCATAACCTACGCTAAGCTGGTGCACATGAAAACATCCCTTTCCAACTAGGTGGGGAAAACCAAGAAATAGACGTGAGCTACAAAGGGACCATATCCTTCATAAATATCCAATTATTTATTTTGAAAACAAACTTGAACCATGTAATACACTTGAATTAAGTAATTAGCCAATTAGGCTGGGTAAATCCTCTACCAAAGGTTTCTCATATAGATCACATACCACAAAACAGAGTCATTTTCTAGTTTGTGTAACACCATCATTTGATACTCAAGTATTCAACATACGACGGATACGTAAACTACCCGAACACCACCTATAATACAGTCTAATATATATGATAGGGACTTTGGCACTGAGGCACATACAATGGCAAACAGCCATGGGGCTGGTCATTTAAGCACTATAGCCTTGGAACGAAGGATGCCACAGGCCCGAGTTGTGCCCACTGCAAGCTGCTACACAAACTTCCTCCATTGCTGAAAGCGGAATCCCCTCGTTGCAGATATTAGCAAACGCTCGCATGTGTTTCATGCCGTATTGAGTTAGGGACCCGCATTGCTTCTCGAACACGCGGACCTGAGGAGACCAAAAATAGGGCGTCCATCATCTATGAAGGCACTAAGCTAAATCAAGAGTAGTATGGCAAAGGCGGGAAGAAAAGATATTTTAGATATGAATGTAACTAGGATTATTCCCAACCCCCCTAGTTATCTTTCGCACTTATGGGACGAATTTGTATCAAGGCATATAGCCTCTAACGTTTAATTTCTTTTTATGCATCCGTATTTCACCAAAAAAAAAAAAAAATCAAGAGAAAGATAAAGTAGGTTAAACCCTTTTTGTAAAGAGTATAGATTCTTTTTTACCATTGATTTCAAGCAATCCCAATCATCCACAAGCGGTATTCCCTGGGCTTGGCTTTGTGCTCAGGACAGATTGGCCATTGTTTGGTCCAAATAGAAGTTTTCCAATAAGTTCAATGCTGCTGTCTAGATGAATTCTGTGTTTCATGGTCTCAGTTATCTCTTGAAGGATTTTACGCTTCTCCTCTGGTTTATCTCTTGATCTTTCATACTGCAAGAGACAGACAAGTATTTCAGCTCAATAACTTCTAAGAATTCGCGAGTAGTGACAGACATCGATACACGTACAACAGACAGACTTGGCCATTTCGATCAAAATTTTGCATGTTTCGGTTAATGAAGTTTCAAGTGTCCGTACTCATAAGATTCATGTCTTAAGGGTATGTTTTTTCTTTCGTCAACTTATCACGTACTTATTAGACTAGAGCAGCTCTATTATTTTTTTTAAAATAACGAAAACAAAAACAAAAACTAAAACTAAGGTCAAAAGAACGCATCCTAACTCTTTGCAACAACTGTACTTCAGAATAAAATGAACAATTCAAGTCTAACATCAGGGACAAATACCCAACGAACAATTCAGTTTGAAAGGACCGAATTGAAGGCTTACCTTTTTCCAAAGAAAAAGAATGTCTGCATCTCGCTGATTAACAACACCCAACTTAAAATCAAGAGGCAATCTGTTAGGAGGAAGGTTCACAGTCGCTGGATCAAAGCCTTGGTACAGATAGAGTTTCTCGGGTTTAAGGCTTTTATTTCCGTATTCCATCACATGGGATCCAGCCGTATAGGTGTTATAATTTGAAGTTCTCTCCTTCACCTGCCAGATCAAAGGTACATGCATATAATATCAACCACCACCAATTTTACTCATATGCCAGAGAATGAACTATGCTCTTCCACTAAACTGAGTTCAACTGAGTTCACCTTCTCATACTGTTGATTGATTGTTTCTTTCTTCAAATTGTGCGTCTCACTGCACACAAAAGTTATTCTACTTTTAGTTTATGCTGCTTTCTTAAGGAAAACAATAGGCCGGTTTATAGAGCATGCAGCATGTACTAATCATTAAGAATGATAAATTCATAGCCAGAGAAGCAAACTATATCTGAGTTTATTCAAATTATACATGATTAACACTGAATTTAGAGGCTGCGAGGCTTGTTGGTTTTTCATTAGTTGGAGCGTTTCATGGCCTTCAAAGAAATTGGTAATTATGTTTCGTAATATTAATCAAATTCAATATTTTTGAAATCATAGATTAAAACGAATGCTTAAAAGATCTCACATAAAAATTATTTTTCATATATATCGATTTCTTAAAAAATGTGATCAAACTAATAAAACCTGTAAGAGGAAAGATGTACAGAGTTGATAGGGCAATGACCTGTCTTCCATCCAGGCAATACTGTACAAATCGCCTAAGCATGTCATGAATTCCGGTGGTGGTGCAGGGTTCATACCAGGACAATAAGTTCCCCAGCTACTCTCCTCAGCATTTGATGCCGTTGTAACATAAATGTTAAGATCTTCGGGCATCAAGCCCTCGAAAACACTACCACTTTCACAAGCTTCAATATATATTACCTGGAATACATGTATGGATTGAACTTATGTTAGTCAAACTAAGAAAGTCTAGCTGAGATTCCAACTTATAATCAGATATTTTGATCATTTACCATTTCCTTGTAGCTTTTGGATGCATGTTTCTTCTTTAATACCTCAATGAAGTCCTTGCCATAAAGGAACGGCATATTTGGCATACCTACAACCAACCTTCAAACCCTTTAGTTTGATTAAAAACCTTAATTGAAAATCCAGGGCATTATTGCAAAATTTATTCAATAAAAATTGCAACTAGAGATGACAAAGACAGGGTTTGGGCAGCAGAATTCCGGCTTAGATTGTGGCCCATCTCAATTAGTCAGGCCATCATTTTATGGTGTGGCCTGGCCCCAATGCACTTCTAGAATATTAAGGACTTCGGCCTGCTCAGCCCAGTCCACATCTACCGAGTAGGAGCGGTAATTTTCAGGCCTTGTACAATGGTTATGAAAAGGAATTATGTAGGTACTAACCCAGCACACCAGGACCACCATGATCAGAGTAGTATAAAAATATCCTGTCATTTGGTTTGCTATCAATGACCTTTCCACTACCACCTTTTACAGCACTCTTGTTCCCAAGAAGCACTGCATACATGTTCTCAGCTGTGACATGCTCCCCGGTATAGTCCTGTAATAGATAAGAGTAATACCTTAGGCATCAAACAACTCGGTCATAAAATGTAAGTATAATTTGACAGATACACATTCATTTCCCCGGGCGAACAAGATCTTTGTTTCAAATGCTCTACACATCTATGACTACGAAATATAACAAATGAGATCAACATCCTAATTGCCTTAAATGCTTCCTAAACCTAGACATGCATATGTTATCTGCTATAGGAAAAAAAAGTGATGGTCATAAAATGCAAGTATAATTTCACAGATACATAATCATTTCGCAACGCGAACATAAACCTAGACGGCTAGACATGAAATGTTATAGAAAAAGTGATGGTCATAAAATGAAGTATAATTTGACAGATACATAATCATTTCCAACAACATAAACCTAGACATGCATATGTTATCTGGTATAGGAAAAAAAGAAGTGATGGTCATAAAATGCAAGTATAATTTGACAGATACATAACCATTTCGCAAGGCGAACAAAAAAAAAAAGTGATGGTCCATTTAAGATATCAGCCAACTGGGTACTAATGGGCCAAGGAGGCACTAGCCCGTAATCCTTCCACTGACAAGAGCGGGAGGTTTTCGTTGCTCTGTGAAACCAGCCTCACGCAGTACCCTCCACTTTAGGGCCCATGAAACTTGGACCTTCGCCCAAGCCACATGGATCAACTCCCAACTTGGATAGGGCGAGCCAGCATTCAGCCAACCATAGACCCGACCCAGAAGGCCACGATCATGTTCCATCACATTGTTGCCCCCACATGGGTTACAAGCTCATGTTACTTAGCTCGGCGAAAGTTAATACAATTAATGGGATATATTAAGTGAGCAAACTTGTTTTGATTATCCAATGTGGGACTTAACATCTCTTTTGGTTGTTCAAATTCCTCAAATTTTTTTCATGTCTCTCTCTGGACAGACTCAAATAAATTTTGCTAATTAGGACAATAATTACAAAAAAAATGTGTAAAATGAAATTACAAGAGTTTGCATGTGTACTTCCTAATTTATAAAATTAAAAATTTGATGGGAAAAACACAAAATTGAGCATGAAATAACTCTAGGAAAGGAGAGGCATTGAAAAGACAATAAAATTTCTATACAACTGTTGCATAACGAATTACTATCAGCTAATCTAAATGTTTTTAGAATCCTTTCTCGTGCAATTTTCAATTCCCCAAAACCCCTTACTTTTTACGGGGTGTGAAAGGCTATGTTGTTAAGACTGGCATCTATCTAAGTGTCACACTCGCTATTTTGCGAAACTTTTTCATGATTTTGGCCCAAAATGGAAGTGTCCAAAGTGTTCTAACCATGTTGGAGGGTCGAGAATCCGACAAAGACACTTGAAATGAAGAAGTCCAGAGTACATGTAGATCCGACAGTGTTGGTGCAACCGTTGTATAGAAAATGCTGAAATAAAAAGAAAAAGTTACCTTAGGAACACCGGCGTATACGTCTTCGCCTTTAGGGTGATTAATAATCACACCTTTCCTTGGATTAAGCGGATTATCAGCAATATCATCATACATAAACACCACTATATTCTCATCTTTCAATCCTCCTTTCTTTAATATCTGATACGCATGGCAAACATCTGCCTGCAGATGTACACAATTATACAATTTAATTGACGGAGTTAACAAAAAATGATATAATTAACATGTACACATAAGATATACTAATATACCTGGTGCCGGTAATTACCAAAACCTTGAGAACCGGCAACAAGAAGTGCCCACCTAGTACCACCATCATCCAAACCGGCATCTGCCCGTTGTTTTTCTTCTTTTTCAGTAGTCATGCGGATATTTGAGTCCCACATCGATGCTTCACAAATCCATACTACTTGAAGAGATACAAATACTAAGACGAGAAGGTAAAGTTTTGAAGTTGCCATGGAAGAGAGAGAAAGCTAACTAAGCTAGAAAATATTGAAAGAAGGTGAAGTTTTTGTGAAGGTTGGATTTGGGAATTTAAGAGATAGAGGAAGAAGAGGGAGAAACGCCATGCAAAAGCAGGGAGTGACACGTGAAAGAGGTGAAGAGTCTTGGAAATCGTCTTGCGTGGACCATGTGTTGCTCTCTACTGCACTACTACTTACTAACTTAACTACTATTATTGGAGTTACGTTTGAAGTTGAGTGTTTATCTCTTTTACATTTTCACAAAACTTATTTGTTTGGGTTCTCTCTCTTTATGCTATTTGCCCATAATTTCTGCTTTTCTTGTTTGCTTTTGTAATTGGAGCAGTGTAATTCTGAATTTTGTCATTCAATTTTATAAAACCGGTTTACTAGAGAAACGTAGATGGATACAATACAACTGCAAGTAATCTCCTCGTTTACAGAGCACTTTCTTGTTCTTCTCTGGTGTAAAGGCGGTTAATGGCCCGGGTTTAGCCAACCCTCGAGCCTTAGGGCCCGGCTCTAACCCGTTCAACTTATTTTTAGACCCTATTCTTTTGGGTATAGTTTCAGTTCAGTTCTGCTCACTTCAGCTATTTTCCTCTCGTAATTTTACGTCAGGTCACTTTAGTTTATGCCTCAAAGAACAGCCTTAGTCCTTATAAGAAAACATTTAAGATTAAAAAAAAAAGTATCATAATAAACCTTGGTTGAATCGCAAAAATATTGTAAGACTTTGTTAATTTCTTTTTAGTTATGGGTTTAGGATAGTTGATAAGAGACACGTCACAAAGTGGTGGTTGGGGTGGACCGGGTTGTAATAGAGGGTGTGGCCGTGTGGGGTGATATGAGCTTAGGGTTGGGTAGTTGTGGTGAGGCCGTAAGACGGGGGAATTTAATTTCTTTTAAATTATAATCATCAATGTAATTGTATGTATTACTTCCTCCGTTATAAAATAAGTGAAACACTTATCTCTTTTTTGTAAGAGTTTTTTCAGAGAAATGTTTCACTTATTTCAAAACGGATGAAGTATTAATAGTAAAACGAAAGTGGCTATATAGTTGTTAATTATTGGTTGATTAATAAAATAGGGTTAGGGTGGTCATGACTCATGAGTATAAATTAAGGAAATAAGGATGATTTCTATCAAGGGTGGCTTAGAGAATAAAACATCCACTTAGAGAATAAAAATAATCCTAGTGTACTAACTCGTGAACAGAGCAAGAGGATGCACCCTAAGACGCACCAGTGCACGGGCCAAGTGGCCAAATAAGCCCTAATTATTTTGGACTTATTTTTCAGCTTTTGATATAAGTTCAACCAAATTCGATCCAGAAAAATAGGGCCTAATTGGGCAACCTGGGCTGATGCAAACGCTATATTGTAAACAAATGTTACCTGAAGCATCTCAGAGTAAGGAGCTGGAATAGCTCAGTTGGTTAGAGCGTGTGGCTGTTAACCACAAGGTCGGAGGTTCGACCCCTCCTTCTAGCGTTGATAAGTTGTTTTTTTTCCTTTGCCCTTTGAACTATCAGCGCAACTTCACATTTTGAACCCAATAAAATCGAGGATTCTCCACAACGAATACACAATATGCTCTGGTAAACATAAATACACAATATTCATAATAAAGTTGCTTTATTCTTGTAAATTCAACTTTAGAATGCAAGAGACTCTTAATGTGTATTTTGCTTGCAAGCGTAATGGTAAAACTTATACACCTGCTGAGTGATACCTGTCTCTACTCAAAATGTTTCTAACACAATGAAAGTTTGCATGTTATTACAACAGAAATATTGTTCAGTAATTCCCCCTCAATGAATGCCACTTCAATTTTAGCTGAAACCATAGTGGAGGAATTCCCAAAACACCTCGCTGCAACCTAGGATCGAAAACATCAAAATTCACTCGGTGCAAGGAATCCAACAAGACCTGAGTTGGAACAGCAGGGAGGAGAACAGGAATAGCTTCAGCAGGTAGCGTTTTAGCCAATTCACGTGCCTTTTGTAGATGACTGTTGGCCACTGAGGCCATCTCAAAGACAGCATTACATAACCCCTCACGGGAGTCCACAATGATTCCAGTCTGACCCCCATCTTCAATCAATAAACCGTGTTTGGATGCAATCTCAGAAGGGATGTACGCATACAGTCGTTCACGACTAGCATGGTACGGTAGAGACCTTAGCAACAAGGCAAGCCCACCAGCTTTACCAATGTGAGAAGCAGCATGATCAGCTGCAGTGGAGTTGATACCCCCAGATTGCAATGTGGTATACAAGATAGTAGATTGTGTGTCCTCACAATATTTCTCTAGTTCTTCAATATTCTTCGGGATCTCATTGGGCTCCCTTTGTGCATCTTTTATACGAGCTTCAATAGATCTTTTCAGCCAAGTTTTGCTTATTTTAATATCTGATAAAATGGAAGAAAGAGACTGAGCTATAGGATGTTCAATCAGTTGATTGGCATAAATTTTGTCAATAGTATCTTGCCACCAAACAAGGCGCATTAGGCCAATCCTGGGATCAGAAGCAACATCCATAGCTTTGGCTGTTTCGACATTGAAGGCACGAAGTGCAAATGCAGCTCTTCGCATCTCCGGAGGGAGTTCGAGCAGACAAAGGTAATTGTGGTAGTCATAGCTTCTTACTTGTTGTACACAATATGAAAGAGCAGATTTTAGGCTACTAGATCTGGAAGCACCACTCATCAAGTTTCAATCTCGAATGCACCTATATGTAAACACGATTTTTAACGCATTAGCAAAGACAGTGACAAACTGACAATAATGGTGCAACCTATGTTACTCAGACTGTTCATTTTAACTTCTTAACACGGATTTGGCACTTCAACAGTTCATTTTAGGCCAAATTTCACACAATGGACGAATCGGGCACTTGGATATGTACTCTTGTCCGATACAAGCACCCGAGTCAAGTAACATAGAATGCAACTTCAGTTTCGAACTAGAAGACATCACACTAGACACGTATTTCATTCATCCTAGAAAAATCCATATCCATCAGTCTAGATAAAATACTACCAAATATACATCACAATTTCAACAGAAATCAATGACTAAATGAGTATCCATCTAGTAAGATGCACGCAGTGGCGGATCTAGGAATTTGTAAATGGTTGGTCACTTCATCTTCCACCGACCATATTACCACCAATAAACAATGCATAAAAAAAACCTTCGTAAAAGTTCATTTCGATTTTGGAGGGAATTGTGTGATGGGTTGTTCACTTTCTTGATGAAGAGGTTGTGTTGTGTTGGTGTTCAATTTGATAAATTACCAGCTAATAATACAATTGAAACTTGAGTACTTGACAAATTTACTAAACAACCAATTAAACCAGTAAACTGCACAATCAAGTACTCAACAACAAGCAATTAACAAGACAATTTGACTTTTAATTTAAACTAGGTTACCTCAAGAGGAATTGGGGTTTTTGAATTCTTTGCTGTTCTGGGTTGGCGAATAACGAGTTGTTGTGGCCTGCAGCGTTGGAGGAACAAAGTGGCTGGCCTGTTATGCGGTAGATTGTAGCAGCGAGTGAAATATCTGATGCAATAACAACCAGCTTCTATGTATTAAAGGCAAACTCTACAAAATTAAAATATTGACATGAAAAGTTTGACAATGTAGATAAGATGAAAGCAAAGAAAACCCATCACCAATTATACCTTTTCTTTGTCTTTTAATACAACTTGAAAGTCTAATTACAGACATATATTCATAATCCTTGTTCAAAACAGAGAAAACACAAGTCACTTGCAAAACACCATGGAAACTACCTAGAAAGCAGTGCAAAAATAAATCATTTCACAGCTGGAGACATTCATAAGTATTCCATTTTCCCGAAACAATTCTCCATAAGCAATACTTATTTTCCAAAACTGAACCCTCAAGTGCTTCAAAACTAATACAATGCCATTTACAAAATAAAAGATTGAGTAACAGCTTTTAGTTGACAACGCCGAAAATACCTTTTCTTCTCTTAATTCTTTAATCATCAATAAATTTCAACTTCTTATTCAAACATTCTCCCAATTAAACTTAAAACCCCCTTAAACATTCTTCAATTTCCCAATTAAATTCCTCCTCCTAATTCCTAAACTAAACAAATTCAAATTTCTCAACAACTTCTAAACAAAAACAAATTCCTCATAATTGAAGAAGCGAAGATTAAGAAGGTCAATAATTAGAAGAATACCTGAAGACTGAAGTCTGGCGCCGCTGCCCCTGCCGCCTGCCGACCTGCCGACGAACAATAAATGAAGAAGTCAAGACGAAGAGTGACCGGCGACGAGTCACGACTCACGATTGACGACGATTCGACGATTCGACGAAGATCTGAACCGCCGACGACGAACGATTGAAAAATGACCGGACCGGCGACCGCCGACGTCGAAGGAAGTGAACGCTTCTTCTGCTGGGTCCTGGGTCGTGGGATTTCGAGAAGGAGAGAGAGAGAGAGAGAATTAGGATTTACTTCGCGTGAGAGAATGAGGATCCATTCTAATGATAAATTTTACGGATCGGAATTTGATTAATTATTTCCCTTTTAGAAAAGTGTTGCAAGTAAAAAAAAACGGAGGAAGTATAATATTTCAATTATCTATTTATATTTCAATTATCTATTAGTAAACATTATATATATATATATATATATATATATATATATATATGGAATGGGATCTTGTGAAAACATCCCTAAAACTGAAAACTTAAAACAAAAGATCTGGGCCATTGAAATTAGATTCGATGGCTATGATCAAATTCACAAGATTTGGGCCAATTACATTATCTCCTCCAGGAGCCCCATTCTATCTCTTCAAACCACGACAGATCCCCAACTTCAACAATTTTCATTCTTTCTCTTCTGACGTCGAATTCATCAGACAACAATTCAACAATGGAGAATGTCCATTTTCTCTTTCCTCTCACCATTTATCTCTGAGTTACACTGAGGTTCTAACAGCGGCAAAAATGGAGAAAGAAGAAGAGAGAGAAGAAAATCAGTAAAATTGGAGGAAAGAAGTCGATAACAACATCAAACGTCTCTAATCTCTTGTTTTCGGCGTCGATTTTGCTTAGAAAATCGCAATTTCACTTCCGACCAACTCCTCAGCCTTTCTTCATCCTATTCGCAGCGACGCCATGTCCAAGCATTGCGGCTCGCCGCCGTTAACTAGCTCTTGATTCGCCTAGGTTATTCTCTCTCTCTTTATTGGTCACTTTTCTCGTTATTTGTACTTTCTTTTGAATGATGAAACTTGAAACAATATGTTGTTGTCGATAATTTCAAGGAAACTTCATATTATATCCTTGATGTTGATTGTTGATTAGAGGAACTTTCTGGTGCTAATTCTAGCTCAGTTTTGTTGATGATGATGATTGATTCTATTTAAGAGATTGGCTAAGTTATGGAGCTGCAATTTGAACTGATTATTTCTAGCATTTTTATGAAAGTTGAGAGAGAGAGAAAAAGGAAGGAGACGAAGGTTGAAGAAGATGGTGGGGAAAATATCAAGGTGTAAAGTTACTCTAATATTAGTCAAAGTTACTGTTATAATACTCAAAGTTACCCTAAAAGTGGTAAAAGATACTCTTATAATATATAAAGTTGCCCTTGGAATATATAAGTTCATCCTTAATATAATATAGCTACCCCCAAACTGGTAAAAGTTACCCTTAAAATATATAAAGTTACCCTTGAAATACATAAAGTTATCCTTAATATAATCTAGTTACCCTAAACCGGTAAAAGTTACCCTTAAAATATATAAAGTCCTAAAAGTGGTAATTTCGTTACCTTTAAAATATATAAAGTTACCCTAAAAGTGTAATAGTTATTCCTTTTTTCAGTTAATTAGAGATGTTTTGTATATATTCTATATATATATATATATATATATATATATATATATATATATATATAACAGCTCTTGTGAGAACACCTCGCTCGCTTATATGAGAAACACTTAATATGTCTAAATAGATCTGTATGTTCTAAATTTTTTACACAAATTCTGATATCTAAAGTGCGTTGTTTTAAGTATTTTTTTTAGATATGTCTCTCCTTAAGAATACCCAATCTTTCTCCTCAAGTAGACTCCAATACTCCATTGAAACTTTAAGCTCAAATTGAACTAATTTTTTCACAAATTCAGCAAGATTATTTTACAAATTTTCTATAATTTGACTTATTATGGTTGAAACTTGAAAACACTAGGTATGAATTTTATTTTTTTTCTCTCTCCTCAAAAATACCTAATTTCTCTTTTCAAGTAATGAAATTCGACTCATTGATGTTGAATTTCATGTTTTCAGATTTTGTATTTCATTTTCAAAAAACTTACGTTGTTCTAATTAGTAACACCTATGCTCTAAACCTTTTATTTTAATGTTCTAAAAACTAAATGACAGTCTTTGCTAGAAAGAACAACACTAACAAAAGTAATTTCATATTCTTCTTTATGTTAATATTATAGGGAAAAAAATAAAAAGCAATGAAGGACAATAAACAAAATATCACAAATAAAACATGATTACATGAATAAAAAAAAACCATGGGAATATGTTTTAAAAACAGTAAGCCATATGTTATAAACTGAAAGTCATATGTCCTACAATTTGTGTCGTATGTTCTAAATTTTTTGTACATGTTCTAAAACTCATAGCATATGTAACACACTTTTAAATAAAATGCTACCATTATTTTTATTAATTTGATATCTATACAGATATATTAAGAACTTTCTTATCAAAGGAACGGTGCCACATGACACTCTCTAATGTATCATGTAAGTGTCACGTATCACTCTTCTCAAGCTTCTAATACACATGTTTATGATCTTATTTAAATGTGTAGTTACTAGGAAAGAAACATGTTACCTTTCAAATGTAATGTGAGTGTCAGTTTAACCATCTATGCACTACAATTTCAATGTTTAATATTTCAAAGTAAAACATAATAAAGTTTTATAATCATATGTAACTATAAAGACATAGACTAGCCTTCTGAACTCTTAACACTTTTACTAAGGTAATAACATTCTCTTACCCCAATTCCATTGAAATTGTTATTTTTATCCTTAGTTCCTTAGAAATTTTTTTTGTTACCATGCATTTATGCCATAATGTCCAATTTCCAGTTTCGTACTAGACTGAAAATTACGAAAAGCTAATAAAATCAATTATGAAATTTATCAATAATAATATGTTTGATAATTATAACTAACCTGGGACATTGCCCGGGCCGAAATACTAATCTATCTATACTAATATATTAAAAGGTGTTCTTAAGAAAGTTTGTGTGCCACGTGGCACTCTCTTCTAAGGCTCTAATGAAGTCAAACCCTCAATTAAAAAAATAATATTATGTAATTACAAGGTATCGAACACGTGATCTTTGAAATGAAAAATGAAAGCTTAACCATGAATCCAACATAACACCATTGTTTAGTATTTCAAAATAAAATATCATAAGGTCTTATAATTATATCTCATTAAAAGATTTACACAAGTAGTTAAATACCTACCCTTTTTATGATAATACCAAGAGGCTATTGTAGACATAAACTCTTACTCCAATTCCTTGTAGAAAGTTAAGCTATTGCTTTAATCCCCATACTTTTAAGGGTTTATTTTTCAAAATATCATGCGATTACGTATTATGTCGTTACGTCAATTTTTCCTCACTAGACAAAAAATTACGAAAAGTAACAACTCGAGGCATCGCCCAGGACACTCACTAGTTAGAGAATGACTAAATGCGATAATGTACATATCAATCGACCCCAAAAAGTAATTGGGAATTTGGGATACATAAAGCCATAAATGAACAAGAGTAAAGAAGAAAACTCAAGGAGAACCTTCCTTCAAACCTAATCAGTAATAACTCCTTTGATTTACACCTTTGATCCTAGTCCAACCCTTCATCTTCCTCTCCCAAAGAACCTTCCAAAACCCCTTCAACTTCCCCCATAAACCAGAACTCTCTCGTCTTCTTTTCTTCTCCCCTATCAATCCCTTATTCATTTCTTCTCTCTCTTCTAAAAAAGTATTGCATATATATATTAAGAAAAATGGTACCCTAGACCTGAGATTGTATCATGTCTATATCATTGCGCTTAGTGGTTCTCTATAATATCAAATAAATAAAATTAAAGGTAGTGGTGTTTTGCAAGAAGAACCCACGTGACACTCTTCTCAGACTTTTAATACACATGTTTATGATCTCATATAAAGATATTAACAATGTGTAGCTACTAAAAATGGAACACATGATATTTGAAATGAAATGTGAGTGTTTAACCACCAATTCACTACACTTTCAATTTTTAATATTTCAAAGTAAAACATAATAAAGTCATATAATTATATATAACTACAAAGAAAAAGACAAGTTTTTTGACCTCTAACGCTTTGATTAAGGTAACAAGATTCTCTCACCCTAGTTCCATTGGAATCATTATTTTTATCCCCAATTCTTTATAAGTTTTTTTGTTTAAATAACTTATCATGCCATTACGTCCATTTTCCAATTTTGCACTAGAGAAATTTATCAATAATAATATGTCTAATAATTATATTCTATACTAATATATTAAAAGGATATTATCTCGATATAGCCCCGACATATGGGCCTTTTTCCCAAATAACCCTGACATATTTTTTTTCCCCAGATGACTCTAAACTTGTATTTTGTCATTAAACCTAACGGAATTGTTAACGGTGTTAACTTTTTTCAAACTAAAATACTTACTGCTTTTTAAAAAAAAAAAAAAAAAAACCTAAACTCATCACTTTCTCTCTTGTTCTTCATCTCTTCTCAAGCATTCATCAATGGTTTCCACTACTTTCTCTCTTTAAGTTTAACAAATGCTCACCACAATTTGATTTTGCAAATCAAAGACAAAATTCAAAATCGAACTAATTATCGAAAGTTATCACAAAATAACCCAACTTACACTACAAATTGAATTCTTGGAACAAAAATAAAAGGAGAGATGAGAACTTAATTTGTACCTCCCCAAACCAGAATTGATTTGTTTTTTTTTTTTCAACAATTAATTTGTACCTCCTCAACAAGTCAACTATTACAATTCTCAACTAGCTGGTCAAACCAAACAACATCCTCTCTTTTCCATTTCTCATTTATTCAACCTCTAATTCTATAACAAATATTAGACTTAATTCTCCTAGCAACAACAGTAGGAACAGGGACTGCATCATGATTTGGTTTAACCAATTCATGATGATCACACAAACAGGGACGCAACAATGCCCAGATTTGGTTTAATTTAATTAGGGTTCGGATTTGCCCGGGCCACCGTTAACCGCGAAGGGCGCAAGCGTAAGAACAGGTGGTGGTATGCAGTGGTGCGTGCGGGGTTCGTCGGTGGTGGTGGAAAGGTGGGGGAAAAAGAAGATGCTGCTGGGTTCGTCGGTGGTGGTCGAAAGGTGGGGGAAAAAGAAGGTGTTGCTCAATTGTTGCCCAGATTTCAACCCAACAAAAGCTTGTGGCAGCAGCAACCACAAAAAAGAGGAACGATTGTTGCCCAGATTCTTGGGTCGAATATGCCTAGATTTTTGGTCGGATCTTATGCTAATTTTGGGTTGTTCGAATTTGGGGCCTTTTGTGTTCGAATTGTGGATGTTTAGGGTTCGAATTTTCTACAGTTTTTGGTGATGGTAGTGTGGAGATGAAGAACAAGAGAGGGAAGAAGATGAAGAACAAGCAAGAGAGGGAAGAAGATGAAGAACAAGAGAGATAACCTGGTTTAATTAAAAAATAGTTAACACCGTTAGATATCCCATTAGGTTTAATGACAAAATACAAGTTTAGGGTTATCTGGGAAAAAAAAATGTCAGGGTTATTTGGGAAAAAGGTCTATATGTCAGGGTTATCTGAGATAATATCCCTATATTAAAAGATATTCCTAAACAAGGAACGATGCCACGTGACGCTCTACCTAAGGGCGTCTTACTCCATGTAGTCCATACAATAAAAAATATTAGAAATTGCATAGTATAGGATGATTTGATCCAGTGACTTTAATTTTATATACTAAAGTGTTAACCACTAGACCAAGTGATATTTAGTGAATTAGTGTTATCATCTTAACGTATGATATTAATAAATGAAGTTTTTCCTTACTCGGGACGTAGCCCGAATACCTAATCACTAGTTAGAGAATGACTAACTGCGGTGATATAATTATCATCAGATCCCAGATAGTGATTGGGAATTTGGGATGCATAAAGCTATAAATAAACGAAAGTAAAGAAGAAAATTGAAAGAGAATCTTCCTTTAAACCTAGTCACTCCTTAGATTTACACCTTCAATCCTAGTCCAACCTTTCCCCTTTTTCTCCCAAAGAACCTTCCAGAACCCCTTCATCTTCTCCCATAAACCAGGACTCTCTCGTCTCCCCCTCTATTCCCTATTAATCCCCCCTTCACTTCCCCTCATTCCTTCTCAAAAAACCCCTCTAAAACTCTCACTCTTCCCATCTCCCTCTTCAATGGCAGACGAAGCCAAAGCCAAAGTAAACGTTGTGTTTTCATCCGACAACTACAACGACGCTATTAAACACTTTACCGACGCTTTTACCCGATGTACATAAATCGTTGACCTTAAGCCCGATTGACACTCTTCTCAAACTTCTAATACACATGTTTATGATTTCATTAAATTTGAAAATATTAATAATGTGTAGCTACTAGGGATGAAACACATGACCTTTGAAATCAAAGGTAATAGTTTTACCACCAATCCACTATTATTTCAATGTTTAATGTTTATAAAACATAATAAAGTCTTATAATTATATGTAACTATAAAGACATAGACAGTTTTTTGATCTCTAACAATTTTATTAAGGTAATAATCCCTTCGTCCTAAAATATAATTCCCTGTTTCTTTTTTCAGTCTCTAAGATATCTTCTATTTCTTATTAGTAAAAAATACAAAAAGTTGACATTGAGACGAATCTAGCAAGACCCATATGAGTATGTATTTTTGTATACATTAATGAGAATATTTGGTCAAATTTTTTTAAGTTTAACTCCCAAAATAGAAACAGAAACTATATTTTGGGACGGAGGGAGTAACATTCACTTACCCCGAATCCATTAAAATTGTTATTTTTATCCCCAAATTCTTATATTTTTTTTAAACAACTTATTATGTCATCACGTCCATTTTCCAATTTCGCACTAGACAAAAAATACAAAAAACTAATAAAATCAATTATAAAATTTATCAATAATGATCTTATTTTGATAATTATAAGATTTGTAAGTGACTCAGGGCATAACTTAGGGAAAATACTAATTAGAGAATGACTAATGCTTTGTTATTTTGGACTGAATTAATGAAAATTCTGTTCAGTTCAGACAAATTCAGTCCATTTCGATTTAGTTTAGGAAAATTCAATTCAGTTAGTTTCATCTCACAATTTCAGTTCAGACAAATTAACTTAAATTCAATTCAGTTCCGATAAATTTAGTTCAATTCAGTCTAAAAGAATAAAGTCTAAGTGCGATAGTGTTCATATCAGCCGACCTCAAAAAGTAATTGGGAATTTGGGATACATAAAGCCATAAATAAACAAGAGTAAAGAAGAAAACTCAAGGGAGAATCTTCCTTCAAACCTAATCAGTAATATCACTCCTTAGATTTACACCTTCAATCCTAGTCCAACCCTTCCTCTTCCTCTCCCAAAGAACCTTCCAGAACCCCTTCACCTTCCCCCATAAACCAGAACTCTCTCGTCTTCTCCTCTTTTTCCCTATTAATCCCCTCTTCACTTCCCCTAATTCCTTCTCAAAAAAAAAAAAAAACCCTCTAAAATCTCACTCTTCCCAATCTCTCTCTTCAATGGCAGACGAAGCTAAAGCCAAAGGAAACGCTGCGTTTTCATCCGGTAACTACACCGACGCTATTAAACACTTTACCGACGCTATTACTCTCTCTCCAACTAACCATGTCCTTTACTCCAACCGATCCGCCGCATACGCTTCTCTCGGAAAATTCTCCGACGCTTTACCCGATGCACAAAAAACCGTCGAAATTAAGCCCGACTGGCCCAAAGGTTACAGTCGTTTAGGGGCCGCTTATTTGGGCCTTAACAATCACTCTGAAGCTATTACTGCTTATAAAAAGGGCCTTGAACTTGACCCAAATAACGAGGCCCTTAAATCTGGGCTTTCCGACGCTCAATCTGCTGCTTCTAGGAGTTCACGCCCTAGTTCTTCTCCTTTTGGTGACGCTTTTTCTGGGCCTGAGATGTGGGCCAAGTTGACTGCGGATCCGGGTACCCGGTTGTTTTTACAACAGCCTGATTTTGTGAAGATGATGCAGGATATTCAGAAGAACCCTAATAATTTGAATTTGTATTTGAAAGATCAGAGGGTTATGCAGGCACTTGGTGTTTTGTTGAATATTAAGTTGAGGAGTGGTGATGATATGGGTTTTTCTGGTGAGGAGGAGGGTATGGAGGAGAGAGAAGTGAAGAAAGCCGAGCCCGAATCGAAGCCGAAAGCCGAGGCGGAGCCGGAACCTGAGCCTATGGTTGAGGAGGATGTGGAGGAGAGAGATAGGAAGGAGAAGAAAGTAATGGCACAAAAGGAGAAGGAAGCTGGGAATTCTGCTTATAAAAAGAAGGAATTTGAAACTGCAATTCAGCATTATAGTAAGGCTGTTGAATTGGATGATGAGGATATTTCTTTCTTGACTAATAGGGCTGCTGTTTATCTTGAGATGGGCAAGGTATATTTTATTGCTTTGCTTTCTTATTTTTTCTGAATTTAAATTATTATATTGTTTATTAACTTAAGACCTAAGATTGTTTTTTGGAATATATTAACTAGTTATTAGGCTCGGGCTATGCCCCGAGTAAGGAAAATTTTCATTTATTAATATTGTACTTTTAAATGAATATCACTTGGTCCAGTGGTTTCGACTTTAGTATATGAATTTGAAGTCACGAGAGCAAACCCTACACTATGCAATTTTTAAATTTTTTTGTATGTGGATTACATGGAGTAAAATGCCCGCACCGTTCTTTGTTTAGGAACGCCTTTTAATATATTAGTATAGATTGTGTTATGTTTTGGAATGTGAAGAATTGTCTTTATGGAAGGAGGACATGATTTTGTGGTTCATTAGAGTGGGTTGATTGGTTTAGTAGTAGATAGTTTTACTGAATTTTGTGTGTTTTGGATTTTATGTTTCTAGAATGTTGACAATGATATGAGAGAATGGACAATGATACTCTGGCTTAGCCTAGAATATCATGAATTATACTTCTAAGATTGAAGTATTGTCATTAGTCAAGAAGGTGAACGAAAAGGAGAACTCTAGTTATATTGAGTATATTTGCTTTGGCGCTGAGGGTTGATTTATGAAATGCGATTAATGCTTTTGTTGGTTTAGTTCAATTGCCTTCACTTGCGTGGTATGTAGTGATAGCGTGGCCGGATCAATTATGTTTGTAATGATTTGAGGTTTTGTGGGCCTCTGGTTGTGATTGTAATGGTACAAATTTACAATGTGGCCGGTCTGATTCTACGTTGGTAATAGGATACTTCATACTTTGTTAGACTGTGGGGAGTGAGTTGATATGGTTATGATTGGTCATGAAAGCTAGAGGCATTCAATTGGGTCTGGATTGTTTGATTTGTTTCTGAGGATGAATGATTTGGTGCATGAATATTTGGTTAGAGAAGATGGATCAGATGAAGTGGGTTAAATTGGTTCTTAGGTGATAGTTTTGGGTGCTAATTGCCTAATTGCTATGTGCTCCACCAATAAAATTTAGTTTGGCACTTGTACAAACCAATGCAAAGTAGGGAACACTCCATCTTTTTAACAGAAGTGAGAGATTGTGGGCTGGGTGAGCTGTCGAATCAGAGAAGTGGCCTAAGGAGTTTTAGAAGTGGGAAAATATTATTTTCATTAATAGAAAAAAAAATGCCAACAACTCTGGGGCAAACAGAAGTAGATAATCTAAGAACTTGTAGGGAGTCGGGGAGTTTCTCGGTTGATTTTGTATTTTTATGGAGTCATCGTCCCTGATTCTGGGTATGAGAACATGTTGGGGATGCATTATTGCTATTTGGTTTGAGGTGAAGATATAACATGGAGGCATATTCTTTCTTTGGGGATTTGGTACATATGGTAGAGTTCTAGCGGTTATACTATGGATTAAGTTGTGTGTATAGGGGGATGGAGGTTGCGGGAGAGATGGTGTTCTGCAGCTTTTAGGTGGGACCTGTTATACTCATCAAAAAAAATGTTTAGGTAAGTTCAATTTCAGGGATAGTAAGATCCGATTGGTTGGCTCAGACAAGTTTTAGATCAGGGCCTTTAGGTTTAAGTTAAGATTTATTAAGTTAGGGCTGATAAATGAGTTAACATGTGTAATGAACTGATACCTCAAAGCACACTAAAGAGGAGGATTAAGGACTAAAAATTAATATTTGATCAATAACCTGGAAATTTACAGCAAAATAAAAACCTTTCAAGAGAGGCTTATTTCTCCCCCGAAAATAAACTACTAAACTCTTCAATATTTTCTACATACTCCTCAATATTGCCTCAATTGTTTTGTGGTGGACTGGTGGTGATTCAGAGTTGTCTATTCATTATTCACTGCTACGATGTGATCTGTTTGTTTCTGATTTCTTCCTTTCTTAATATATGTCTATGTAGTATGATGAGTGTATCAAAGATTGTGACCAAGCTGTTGAAAGAGGTAGGGAGCTTAGATCAGACTACAAAATGGTCGCCAGGGCCCTGACCAGGAAAGGAACTGCTTTGGCAAAATTGGCAAAGACTTCAAAGGATTATGAGCCAGCTATTGAAGCGTTCCACAAAGCTTTGACAGAGCACCGCAATCCCGATACGCTAAAGAAGCTCAATGATGCTGAAAGGGCAAAGAAAGAACTGGAGCAGGAAGAGTATTTCGATCCTAAAGTGGCTGATGAAGAACGTGAAAAAGGTACTTATTCCCTTTGAATAACAACAGATTTGTAATTCTTCAATTAGAATACCAATGTATCGTTACTGTTAGTCTTGAATGCCATTTAGTGATTACTCATTTTACTTGCACATCATCGAATATACGCTTTCTGTACGGATGGAGCGTATATTTCATTGCCTCTTATATTGGTACATATGTTATGACCTTAAAGTTGGGACAACTTTATTGGGGAGCTTTTAATGTCAAAATCTTTCCAGTTGATATAGTTTATCAGGGTTTTAATATTGTCAATGAATATCAAATATCTGGGATCTTTTGCCTGTGAAATTTCTCTGGTACTTATTATACCTTTTGGTCTTTAAGACTTTTTCCATGTGCATTAAGTTGTGATCTGCACTTGTCATTTTTTAGGTAATGAGTACTTTAAGGAGCAGAAGTATCCTGAAGCAGTGAGGCATTACACAGAAGCTATCAGAAGGAACCCTACAGACCCAAAGGTAGTACTCACTTCTTCCTGATGATTATGCATTAGTACTATTGCCACTGAATTGATCGAATTTTTGCTATATATGGTGCAATTCAGGCTTACAGCAACAGAGCTGCAAGTTACACTAAGCTAGGGGCAATGCCAGAAGCGTTGAAAGATGCTGAGAAGTGCATTGAGCTCGATCCTTCCTTTGTTAAGGGATACACCAGGAAGGGTGCTGTCCAATTCTTCATGAAGGAACATGACAAAGCATTAGAAACCTATCAGGCAGGACTTAAACTTGACCCAAATAACCAGGAATTGTTGGATGGTGTGAGAAGGTGCGTGTTGAAAGTGCATATTGTATTATTGTGTCCTCTACCTGCAGGCATTCTTGCACAAATTAGTGACATTGTGATTTACTTACAGATGTGTAGAGCAAATCAATAAAGCAAGCCGTGGGGATTTGACGCCTGATGAACTTAAAGAGAGACAGGTCTTGTTTTATGCTTGCTGTTAGAATATATATTTTCAATTTATTAGTATGAGAAAAAAAGTTAACAGTTATGCATCTGATCTCCGCAGGCAAAAGCAATGCAGGACCCAGAAATCCAGAATATTCTCACCGATCCTGTGATGAGACAGGTATGTTCTTTGTGAACTTGTGTATCAACAGTCAACAGTATTGGATATGCAGTCAAATATACTATTTTAGGACATCTAGAGAAATTTGCAATCTCTATAATCAGCTTATGCGATATTCTTAATCGCTGGAAGATTGTGACTGATCGATTTTTGCTCTTTTGTCAGGTTCTGATTGATTTACAGGAAAGTCCGAAGGCGGCACAGGATCATATGAAGAACCCAATGGTGATGAATAAGATCCAAAAGCTGGTCAGTGCTGGGATTGTTCAAATGAGATGAAATGGGAGGAACAATTGATCTTCAATAGAAACAGGGACAAAGCTTACAATTCTATGTTTTTGCACTTCCCAACTGTAATTGCTTGGATCAATCTAGCTTAATTTTTGTGAAAATTTTTGGACTTGTTGAATGGATGGAGGTTTTTGTGTCTGTTGTTCGCAACTCTTTATATTTTACTGTGTCTGTTTTTCTTCCTCTCTCCTTGCTTATACAGAAACCCCTTATGAGATTAGTAGTGCTGTAACTGCAGACAAGCTTTCTGAGTAATAATATCATTACCTATTCTGTCAAAAAAAAAACTTTGGGTTATTGTTAAGTGTTATTCCTGCTCAAAATAATCAACAGGGCAAAGTCTGACTCACTCTGACATACTATATCTCTTCTGTTTATTTTATGAAGTATGTATCTTGACGAGCCATTACCTGGAATTTTGGGATAGTCTTGTAGACTTTCGTATTAGTAGTTTCTAGAGGTGTGGTTATAAACTTTGTCCCGGACATAGTTACATCTATCCATTGGATAGAGTATTAAAAAAATAGTTATTGGCCGTGTTTGGTAAATTTTAAATTAAAATGCCGTTAAGACTTTTTAGCCAGAAAATGAAAAAATTTACAACTTTTAGATTGAGCTTTTTGGCTTGTTGCCACAAATCTCTAATCTGTCACCAACAACCACAATTAATTTTGCCAAATCTTTTGCAAACAAATGGCTTAAACAAACCAACTTAAAAAGCCAATACATACCTAATACTTTGACCGTCAAAATGTCCAACTAAATTAACTAAAAGCTCAACAAACTAACAATTCTGCCAAATGTCCATTATGTTGAGTTGGATCCCATTACTATTATAGTATTATTAGTGGTGGGTATTCTACCCGGTGGGTAGATAAAGTTTTTTCTCGTTGTTCCATAGATCTCGAAAATTGTAGCCGTTCATTGAGCCTTGAGGTGTGCTAGAATGGAAATCCAAGAGCGCAGAATATTACAAGTCCTAGACGGCAAAGTCCTCGTTCTTCCCTACTTTATTCTCTCCTAATTCCGACATTTGATGCAGCTTCATTGAGATCCCTGCACTACGACTTTACGAGAGCATAGCTGCGCTAAATGCATGTTTTTAGATTAGAGTTTTTTACTCGTAGAATTACACATTCAGTTTTGGATTTTGAATTTATTTTTTCTTGTTTCTACCAACTAAGTACTACATTGGTACACAGAGGAAAATGAGGAACGAAAATAGTTTTCCTGGAAATCACTCTCCTCCTAAGTCCTAACCAAACACAACCTTAGAGAAAAATGAGTCCGTCAAAATTAAGGATAGTCACCGTGTTCTGTAATCTGACTATAATCTTGCATAAGATCTTTGACGAAGAAGGCAACACTTCTAGTAAATTATTACATACATACTCAATACTCATCTAGTCATCTGCATGATTCTTGTATGAGTTGGTGGTGTATGAGACATGATCTTGTATCAGTTGATGCAGACAGTATGATTCCGGAATCAATTGATGCAGGAGGCTTGATGCCGGCATCAGTTGATGTGTGCATCACATCCATCGCATCTACTACACCAATCTGATCAGTACTTTTAATTGCTAATGCTGATGCTGTTGTTGGCGAGTCATCGATTGCCGGTGCTTCTTCTCGGTTTATTTGTCTCCCAATTTTAGCTTTTTTCTTCTCTTTGTAATAGATTTTGCATGATTGCACAGGAAAATGTTATAGTCTAGAAATTCTATTCTAGAAAATACCAAGAATTAGCTCTTATGGTCTATTTAGTACTTATAGTAATCATCACCAAACATTTCTCCTAATAAACATGTGTTATTCCTTCAATTCCAATTCTTTGATGTTTCAAGGTCTATAATTCTTGCATTAATTTTCTTGAACTTTCACAAAATATATAACAGAATTTGTTGTTACATTGATTCAGGATATTTTTTTCCTCAAAATGATTTACTATCTATACAAAAGCTAACGCCAAACACAAAAACCCTTCATCCTTGAATATAAAAACCAATGATGAAAATACAAAATTTCAGCAAAATCTCGTCAGTCACTAGGACCTTGCAGAAGGGACAGTGAATCAAGCAGAAACCGTTTCTTCCTTCGCAGCGAGTTGGTTCTGAATATGTTGAGGAACGACATCAAATTTGGCTAGCTGCATTGTGTAGGATGCACGGCCTTTAGTCATGCCTCGCAATGTACTCACATACTGGAACATCTCGGCCAGAGGTACAAGGGCATCCACTACCTGCAGAGAGTGATTCATGAGTAACGACACAAAATGGATTAAAAAAGGTCAAAGTACATGAACTTTGACATCGAAAAAGCATAATAACAGACAGAGGGAGTATATTGTAAGAACAAGGCCAACATACCTTGAGACCACCAGGCTTATCACCGAAGCTGTTAATTTGACCTCTCCTGGAGTTAAGATCACCAATCACATCTCCCAAATGTTCTTCAGGTGTGACTACTTCGACCTTCATTATCGGTTCCAGCATCCTTGGGCCTGCCTTTCTCATCCCCTCTCGAAAAGCTCCTCTTGCTGCCAGTTGGAATGCTAAGACACTTGAATCAACATCGTGGTATGAACCATCAACTAATGCCGCCCGCACATCAACCACAGGAAATCCTGCAAGCACACCGTTGCTCATGCACTCTTCCAGTCCCTTTACTACTCCTGGGATATATTCCTTCGGCACAGCACCTCCCTTGATTTCACTGACAAACTCATATCCACTTCCAGCCTCCAAAGGTTCAAACCGTATTGTGATATCAGCAAACTGTCCCTGTCCACCTGACTGTTTCTTGTGAACATACTTGATTTCTGAGACCTTTGAAATACTTTCACGGTAGTTAACTTGTGGTGCACCAACATTTGCCTCAACCTGTATAGAGAGACACACAAAAAATTCAAATGCCGAACTCTATGGCTTTGTTGTTTTCACCTCAGTTACAATAAGTTCAGAAAAAAGAGTAACTCCACACGAAAAACAACAATACAACAATTAGCAGATGTTGGAAAAGCTGAAAGACCGATGATTAGGATTTAGGAACAAGTAAAATGATAATAGAAAAGCTTGCAAAAACTATCAACTTTTTGCAGTTTGTGCTACAGTCCATAAGAAGAGGATGTTGTGGCTCCAAACACTATATGAAAGTATAAGTGACATAAATGCAAATACAAGATGATGTAGAGACACCAGCTTGCACAGAAACCAAGTCAAATATGAAAAGAAATGTATATCAGATGCAGTTACTAAGGGAAATACACTGACACTGACCTTAAATTCTCTTTTGAGCCGATCTACGATAATCTCAAGATGCAATTCTCCCATTCCTTCGATGATTGTTTGGTTGATTTCTTCATCACGTGAAAAGTGGAAAGATGGATCTTCTTGAGCAAGCTTTATAAGACCAGTTGCCATTTTGTCAATATCAGCTTTGGTCTTGGGTTCAATAGCCACCTTAATGACAGGATCAGGGAAATCCATACGTTCAAGCACAACAGGCTTTTCTGGGTCAGAGAGTGTTTCACCTGTGATGGTGTCTTTCAGTCCAGCAAGAGCAACAATATCACCTGTCAATGCCACCTTAACATCCTCTCTGCTGTTGGCATGCATTTCCAGCAGCCTACCAATTCTTTCTTTCTTTCCCTTGTTTGCATTCAATACATAAGATCCTGCTGCTAGTTTCCCTGAATAGACTCTCACAAATGTAAGAGAACCCACAAATGGGTCGCTCATGATCTTAAAAGCCAAGCCTGAAAATGGTGCGTCATCACTTGCCTCCCTCTCAAGTACCAATTCAGGGTTTTCAGGGTCCGAACCCTTCATTGGGGGTACATCAAGAGGTGACGGTAGGTAATCAACTACTGCATCAAGCAAAGGCTGAACACCCTTATTTTTAAAGGCTGAACCACACATAACTGGAACAAAGCTAGCTGAGATGGTTCCTTTCCTTATAAGTTTCTTGATTGTGGCCTCATCGGGCTCAATCCCTTCCAAGTAGCTCTCCATAGCCTCATCATCAATTTCTACTATTGTTTCTACCATTTGTGCCCGATAATCTGCAGCCAATTCCTGAAGATCCTCAGGAATATCCTCATAATTGAATTTTGCACCCAACTCCTCTCCCGACCAGACAATAGCCTTCATCTTCACAAGATCAATGACTCCCTTGAAACTGTCTTCAGCACCAATAGGCAATTGAAGTACAAGGGGCTTCGCGCCCAAATTAGTGACTATCATATCTCTTGTTCTGAAGAAGTTTGCACCAAGGCGATCCATCTTATTGACAAAACAGATACGGGGCACTCCATATTTATCCGCTTGTCTCCACACGGTTTCAGATTGCGGTTCCACCCCAGCAACACTGTCAAACAAGCATATAGCACCATCCAACACTCTAAGAGCTCTTTCGACCTCTAATGTGAAGTCAACGTGGCCAGGAGTATCAATAATATTAATGCGATGCTTGTTCCAGTAGGTAGTAGTTGCTGCAGAGGTGATCGTGATCCCTCTTTCTTGTTCTTGCTCCATCCAATCCATAGTAGCTGTTCCCTCGTGTACCTCACCGATCTTGTAGTTTCGGCCTGTGTAAAACAGGACCCTCTCAGTTGTGGTAGTCTTCCCAGCATCAATGTGAGCCATAATGCCAATATTACGATAATCTTTCAGTGGCACTTCCCGTTTACCCTCTGGCGAAAACAAAAATGTATATCAGCAACAAAAATTCAAGTCCTACAGGCATCACAAACTCTTTAAGCAATACTACATACAAGTTTGCCATATTGAGTATAGGACCATAAATTTCAATTATTCACCAATTTTGTTTCGCAGTTGTAGAGGGCACATGTGAGATCAACATTTTAGTTCTTTTTCAAAAAGGATGACATATCCATTGGCAAGGTCTCCGAGAGGGAAAACAATCCACACTTCTAGATATCCAACTTCTTTTTCAGACTCACGATATTGTGGAGAAAAAAAAGCGTTGAGAAAAATATGCGTGAGGAAGTCACGACTAGAATAACTATGTTAAACAAATGAATGAGCCCTTGCCTGGCATAGGTCCTAGTTCCTGCATTTTATCAGTGCACAACAGTCATCTTCTCTTATACTTCGATAAGCTAGCACTACAAGAGAAGACAACTAATTCCCTATTTTCCTTCATCATAGCACCAACAGTTTTAGCGAAATCTTGACATAGGTCAAACAAAATGAAAATGACATTAGTTACGTCTGTTATTCGTTATATTATTTACAGGTAACAATTTAAAGTAATCACCTTCTAAAAAAAAACAGTTTAAAGTAATCCATGCAATAAGCAATACAGAAAGTTTATAAAAACAGGAAAGAAGACAAAATTTAAGCAAAGGGTGAAAAGTAGTAAAAGAGCAACGCTTTCTCATATTAATCCACAAAATTTAAGCAAAGGGTGAAAAGTAGTAAAAGGGCAACCCCATATATATATATATATTATTGAGGAAGATTATAGAGTACGTCTTGGGTATAACATGTTAAACCATAACTTATTGTATAACATGCATAATGACATAAACTCCAACAAGAAGACATGGACTATACAAATAATGACATGAATCTCATGTCATTATGTCATTTATTTCACGCAGCCCCGGCCCAAACAATAGTGAGGCCCTGTGCTGATGTCAAAAAAGAGGCCCTTATAAAATCTATCTTACGGTTTCTAAGTTGTTTCAAACATACTCAAAGGCACAATTAAATAACTAAAAACAGATAAATCACTAAAAACATATTAAAAAAATCTCAAACTCAACAAAATTAAAAAGAACCCACATTCTTCAAACACACACAACCCAAATACAAATCACTAAGAATCTTCAACGAGATTATCCAAATTGAGGAAAAAAAAACCCAGATTCAAAAACCCACATAAGAATTCACTAAAAAAATCCACCTGCAAGAGGCAAAGATCTACCGTTTCTCAACTCATTTATTGCTCTGGCAAACCCGAGCATTTGGAGAACAAATTCAATCAATAATTAACTCAAACATTCAAATTCCAAACATCTAAAACTACAAAAACGCAATAAAAATTAAATTCACCTGAATTTCCCTCCTAATATCATTGTAATCAAAGAACTTCTTTCCAGGAAGATGTAAGAACTCTCCCCACTCCTCATCACTGTTCTTAGTCTGCAACAACTGAAGCACAAGCAGACGACGCGTACAAATATCGCACCCTCGCGACAAGAAATCGTGTCCAACAACCGCTTCAAGAACGCTCGATTTACCGTTACTTTGGCTTCCGACAACGACGACTTCCGGCAAGTCGAAACCAGGACTCCAGGAGTGAGCAATATTGATGGATTGAAAAAAATCAGATTCAAGTCCATAGATTTTGGTGATAAAGTAGTTCAGAGGTTTAGGGGTTTGTAAGAAGAGAAAGAAAGGGGTAAGGAGAGAGATTAAAGTTCAGAGATTTTGGGGGGGAGGGGGAAAGTGAGGAGAGAGATGAAAGTTCAGAAATTTTGGGGGAAAGAGAAAGGAGAGAGAGAAGTGCAGGGAAGCGTGTGATTAAGGAGAAAGAGACAGAACATAGTACAGTAAGAGAGAGAAGCAAATTTATTTTTTTTTTCATAATTTGGGGCCCTCATTTGGCCATTTGCAAGTGAGGCCCTGTGCTGAGTCCCATTTTGGACCGGCACAGGGCCGGGCCTGATTTCACGTCATTTGAGTTCTTTTAATAAAAGTAGTAGTGGTTTGTGGGTTGTTACACCATAAATTATGGTGTAACAGTTGCACCCAAGAATTTGTGAAGATTTAAACCTTAAACGAAATTATAGCAAAACTGCTTAATTTCCTCCTAGTAACACTATCAAGTACTTATCAACCCAATTTCTTCCATAATTTTTTTCCTCATTTAATACTTAACACAAGAGATTAACAACTTACAATTGGCCACTACATATAAAACATCCAACAACTTGAAAGAACACAAAAATCTATGACAAAACAGTAATTATTTTAACAAAAACAATCTCAAATTTGAACAACTATAATCAAGACAAACCCAAATTACAGGCCCTTCAAAAAATGCAAGTAACAATATCAATACTTAGACAATTTAATCAACTGGGCAATCATAAAATCCCTGCAAAACAAATACCCACATCTCAAAAACACAAAAAAAACATAAAAATTAACAAAAAAGAGGTAAAGTAGTGAACTTTATACCATCAGCAGCCATGGCAAAAACAGAGAAGTTCCTCCTCTGATTATGCAAAGCAGGGGCATTTCTGTAATTACACCTACTAATTCGAACACCTCCAAAAATTTCAGAGAGAGAAGAAGAGACGTTTATACGGCGACGACGGTGGAAGTTGGCGGAGGAGGAGAGAGAAAATAGCTTCTTTTGAGACCCATTTATATTACAAATTGGTTCAACACTACTTCCTGTAATTCTCATTGATTCTGCCGCCATTTTTTTTTCTTCTTCTTCTACTCTCTTAACCTCGCTTTTTTTTTTTGTGACTTCAACTGAAGTTTTATTTTTGTGAGGGAAGAAAATGGATGATAAAGAAAGAAATGTGAGGTGGAGTTTAGATTGAAGAAATTTTGATGTATTGTGGGTTTTGTTTTTGGTAATAGGATAAAGTGTGTTATGCAACTTGGGACATATACGTGGCCCATTTTTGCTCTTATTCATGAATGTAATAACTAAACATCGTGGTTTTTCCTTGGCCTTTGTTATTGAGGCCCAACTTTTGGTTCAAATAATAATTTTAATGAATTTAGTTATTTTCCTTTTCTAGGGGTTCTTTTCCTTTTTATTTTTTGGATAAGTCTTCATGATTATTATAGGTCGTACTTCTGTTTTTTTAGGGTGTGTTATCTTCACCTTAAGAAAAAGATATTTCATGTTTAGTAAGTTCAGATAAGTTTAACACCTTATAAAATGAATTACAATAAGTTTTAATAAATTTAGATAAGTTCAGTTATGTTTAGTTCGGTTTAGATTAGTTAAGGATAATTCAGGAAAAGAGAACGCACCATCAATCTTTGCAGTTATAATTTTGACGTCAGCTAATGTACAACTTTGACCATTAGTTTATTTATTATAAATAATTACAAATTTTTAAAAAATATGTGTTGAGATTTGGGACGAATCTAACAAGATTCTACACGACTCTATTTTGCTAGAATGTATAAATCACAAATGATGGTCAAAATAAACAGAGAGTAACAACTTCAAAATATGGCACGAGGATATCAGATAGCATATGTTGAATTATCTAGGTGAACTGCAACCTCAAAAGAGAGATTTTACATTTGAGTAATACTATATACCAATAAATATTAGTGAAATAGGAACTAAAATATATAGCTGCTTATGCTTTGCCTGCTTACTTATCCTTCAGTCATTGACATGACCACGCCTTTAGAAACAAAAATTATAGCAATGTACCACATCGGAAAGCTAGAGAAGCAAAAGTGTGAGAAGCAGTACAAGTAGAAGCGGAGTGAAACTGAACAAATTACTTACCTGGGCGGGGTCAATGGACAATCAAGAAAGTCCATGGCCTAGGATAGCGGCTTCCATTGCACTTTGTGAGGTGCGCTAGCCTAAGATCTCCCCAATGTGGGAGAGTCTACGTCATAATTTGTGGTAGTGAAAATGCGTTCGCGTCGCGCCCTCGCCTAACTTGGTTTCTAAATTATTCTTATACCTTTGCATGTTGTTGGGCCTGCGATTATAAATGTAAACTAAGATCAAAAGTTAATAAATCCTTAAACAACACAAAAAATTAGTAGGTGCACATGTTCGTATGGTGAGGAAAGTGCGCACGATGAACATCAAACAATAGGTTATGAACATAAAGACTAATACAAATGAACATATAATAACAGAGATGTACATATGTTCATTTGGGCCATAGCCTAAATGCATATGTTCATTTGACTTGTTATTCATGTACATTTGACTTGTTAGCCATGTACGTGTACACCTTCCTCACCATACGGACGTGTGCACCATCTACGGATTGCATTTTTAGTCTTTCTATTTTGATTTAGTATGTTTAGGGTGATTATCCTTACTTTAAACTAGGGAGGATCATAGTTGGTGCTGGTCTTCAATAAATTCTTATGATAGATTGAATATCATAGATATTTGGTATCAAATATATATATTAAATATTGTTGTATAATAGTAAAAGATTTAATTTTATTTATAGAGGTCAGGGATTAGAAACTTGGCCACATTTGTTTTTGGCCTAAGATCCGCCTTTGGTGAGTACACGATTTGGACACATATGCTTGAGGGTGACACTATAGATTTATTATAGAGTGAATTTACAATTCTTAATTCCAATAAATCTTTATACAATTGATAGTGAGCTTCTTATATAAATTTAGTACCTTATATGTACTTTGATCTCTCTATATATCTTTGGAGTTAATTACATTTATCCATAAACACAAATTGGTGATAAGAAGCAAAAATCATATCATTTCTTCAACACAAAACATAAGAAGCAAAAATTTGACATTCTCACAAGGAACATTATATGAAGCTACCAGGTTTTTCGTGATTGTGAACCCCATATATTTTTGCAATAGGGGTAATTCCAAGATTATAAAGCATTTGGTGGCTCCCTATCATTGTATTTCTTCTTATAAAACGGTATTCGAGTCATTAGTTGATGTTCCACTAGACCATGGCATTGAAGTTGTGTTAATCGTTGTTGATTGATCTGTATTTCCACTATACATGAAAGCTGGAGGTTGGGGCGTCGACATAGCACCAACAGAAAAGTTAGAGTTGAGCATAAGGACTATACTTGACATGCTAGGTCTCCTCCTCATCTCCTCTTGGACACATAACAAGCCGAGATGTATGCACCGCGTGATTTCACCATTCGAGTATGAGTCTCTTAGTGTTGGATCCATAAACTCCAATGATCTTCCATCTCTCCAACATTTCCAGCCCTGTTACAATAACAATTGTTAAATGTCATAATTATTGACAAATTTGGCAGCGAAGGCATTGGAATAATTGCTGATATTAGCTACTTATTCGGTGAGAATGTCTCACTTAAGTACAATAGGTCACCCCTAAACATTCTAACAAATTGTATAAAAACTAAATCTCAACATTAAAGCAATTGAGGGAACATGAGTTGCTCTAATAAAATGTTGTGATAGTCTCGTAGTATGAGTTTTTGCATGCTACTTACATAGCTTAGAAGGTTTTCGGCCACGCCGGATTGATAGATCATAGCACTAATCCGTTTCCCACTTACAATCTCCAAAATCAGCACACCAAAGCTGTATATATCTGATTTCACATTGAATTGTCCATGGATTAAATACTCTGGAGCCATATAACCACTACAATTCATGAAAAAGAAAAAGATTAATAACCCACACATGATTCTAAAGTTGATGCATAGGGAACAATCTTGTGTTTATCCCCATTTCTGAAGCACAGTTTAAGAGCAAGCTAAGCATATAGCTTTCCCTTGTATAGCTTGACTCATTTTTTATCATGCAAAAGACAAGATATATATATAAGAATCGCTATTAAATCTTACTAAGTTCCAACAACTCTGCTTGTATGGCAATAAGTTTGTTCATCAAAGATCCTTGCCATGCCAAAATCTGCAATTTTAGGATGCATCTCCGCGTCTAACAAAACATTGGATGCTTTAAGATCACGATGGATGATTCGGATAGGAGAGTCTTCATGGAGGTATAGCATTCCTCGAGCAACACCTTTTATAATATCAAAACGCTTTGGCCAATCTAATTGTCTTTGTTTTTCAGAATCTGTAGAATATTGGAAATTATGTTAAGAGCTAGATGAATTAAAACATAACATAACAAGTAGGTTAATAACTTCATAACATACCAAAGAGGATGTAGTCAAGACTTCTGTTAGGAACAAACTCGTACACTAGTAACTTCTCCTCCTCATTTGTCAAGCAAAACCCCTCTAGCTTCACTAAATTTCTATGTTGAAGCTTGGCTAACAGTGCAACCTCATTCTTGAATTCTTTATCACCTTGGCAAGAGCCGCTTGATAGCCTTTTCACCGCGATTTCTTGTCCATTTAGTAAGGTTCCCTGACTCAAACATGAAAATTATATTAATCATTAAACTTACAGAGTTATCTTTATGTTATTTTAAGTCCCCATTTTCACCGAAAAAAAAACCTTAAGGTTTTATTGTCGATGTTGCTATCTTGGCTATTGTATAATAAACAAGCTTCAAACCAGTAAGGTTGTTAAGTGAGGAAGTATGAATTACACAAGATTCCTTGCACACGGTAAATATGAGCAAATTCGGAAGAGTATTATATAAGGAAATCATTTACAGGGGATCTTTGTTATAATTGTTCCAATGTATATTTTTAAACATCCCAAATTTCATAATTTTTTATAATACAGAGTTTAAGATATGTATGGTCAAATATGTGCTCGAAGACTGCAAAAACAAAGTGTTAAAAAAAACAGAGGGAGTACCTTATAGACAGGGCCAAATCCCCCTTGACCAATCTTATGATCTATAGAGAAGTTCTTAGTGGAAGCTTTGAGAGCTTCCCATTCGTACTGCAAGGACTCAACTGTAACCATATTTTCGTCTGCTCGTGCAGGTGGAACATCCTCTGCTACTGTACCAGATTTATAGAATTAAGCTAATTGAGATTTCTTAAAACTTCAGAAAACACACAGTATACAGTCTGTTCGGAGTATTGGTAATTCTTACACTTTTGAGCATTCGCAACCTCTTCTTGTTCCTTATTTGGTTTCCTACAGCAAAGGGCTACACCTACGATAATTACTATGAGTAGGACGGCTGCTGATGCGACCGAGACAGCAATGATCACTTTGAGCTTTTCTGCACGATATCAAGACGTCTCAATTGTTAAGCATAAGTATATTGCATCCTCAAAATATCATTATATGTTTCATATATAGTACAAGAATTATTTTGGTACAAAACGCCATAGAAAAGTTTACCCGGTGAAGTTGGAGATGGGGGTGGGTTGGGAACTGGAGAATCCGGAGTTGGAAGAGCTGCATTTATATGACAGTTTTGATATCTTTTAGGAACAGTGCAATAAAATCATAGGCAGATAGAATGGAAACAACCATATGTTTTTTTTTTTCTTTACTTGTACATAGGATTAAGTGAAATTCGTGAATTATTTTACTCTTTGGACCTTAATTATGATTCAGTGACCTCACAAAAAATGGCTTCTTATTGCTCAAAAGTTTTTCTTACCGGGAGTTTGGGGAAGTTTTGCACTTGGAGCAGGTTGAGTTGGAATATCTGGGTAAACATATAACAAGGTAAAAATCTCAAGTAGTACATGAAAGGTAAAATCAGATCAGCCTAGAATTGTTTGCCAACTAAGGCCAACTCGATCATGATCATTTAAACAGCGTTTCGTGGCATGTAACTGTTGTGATTTAGAAACAAAAGCTAACTAGTTTGTACAATCAACAATAATCAAGAAGAAGTATGAAATTGAAACAACAACCAAGTAAAGCAAAGAGGAAAGAAAACAAAAAAAAAAAAACACACCAAGATTAACGTGGGAAACCCGAGCTCCGGGAGAAAAATCCACAAACTTGCACTATGGAATCAATGGAGAACAATGATGAACATACAAAAACTCCCACAAACTCACATTCTCTCCTAAAAAACCCTAGAAAAGATGAGGCTCCAAGTTTGAACTATGAGATATGTGTGCTACTCTTTTCTAAAACCAGAAAATAGGATATTTATACTAAAAGGCATAAAAGCAATCCAACGGCCACAATTAAAACTTAAATCGCGAAACACGTGCACAAACTGGGTTCGCCAGCAAGAGCCCGAAAACCGCCTGCCCAGGCAAAGTGCTTGCATGCCCGCCCGGGGCAAACTTCATGCCCCCAATCTGCCAATAACCGCACGCCCGAGCGAAGAAGCGCCCGCCCGCCCTTGCCACCTGGTGCCGCTCGCCCAGGCCACCTGCTGCCCGCCCGGGCTGCTGGGCCTGCAGCTCCTTTGGCTCGTCTTCTTTGCTTCCTCCTTGCTTCACCATCTCCACTAAACCCAACAGTAACTTGCTTACTAAATAATGTAGAATTTAAAAGAGGAGGTAAAAATGAGAGATGGAGTGTACTACTTGCACGTTATATTTCAATTAATCAAACTACATGAGGCCTTAAATAGGCTTAGGAATAAACAAACAAAACTAAAATCTAAGCACATGACTAAGTAGTGGATTAGACCCACTCCTATACTCCATAACAAGATTAAACCAACACATGCTAAATTATTTAATAAACAACCCACTAACATATTGCTAGACTTTAGGAACTACTCAACTAAGAAATGTTCCTATAATTTTAGGAGAACTTCCAACAAAAAAATATGGGCTATAATTTTGGTAAAGTGCAATGGCTTTATTTCCTATCAAAAATTAGATAAGCATTTAGTGAAATTCATATGCAATAGAACAACAACAACAATAATAATGTCAAAACCTTAATTGAAAATATGGGCTAAGCTGCAAGAAACAAAAATTATCAATTATGGATATTCACAAAAACATGTTCCTTAATACATGGTTGTTTAAAACGACTGATAAATCTATAATAAATAATCACTAAACAGTCTATACCCTTTACTTATTATGCACGTAGTAGACGATCATTTTATGTCAAAAGGAATATATGAATATGATTAACTTAGACACCTATTACCTTAACGGCTCGTTTGGTTAGTGGTCCTAAATAGTGGTAATGGTAATGAAATTAAGTGTAAATTTGTAAAAAGTTAAGCTCTCTCCGTCAATGATGTGAATGAAACTTTATCACAAAACATGGGTTTCCTTTATAAGTTTTCATTACCACCCAATACCACCTTCCCAAGTGGTAATGAATAGTAATGAGATTTTAGGAAGAAAATGGATATCTTGGGATGAAGTAACATTACCAAAGATAATAACATTGGATTTCTAGTACAAATTTACACTATAATGCATTTACCATTTCCAACATTTATAACCTCTTACCAAACGAGCCGATATTTGACAATTTTCCCTTACCCTAGTCAGAGTAAAGCCTCTTCACAAGCATTACGATAAATTTAACATTAATGTGATTTGTGAGATGAAAAGGAAAAATCAAGTACAGGATCGATATAAAGTTACCAGGGCATAATGAGTCAAAAGAAGCCGTTACGCTACAAAGCGTAAGAATCTGAGATAAGACATTGGCATTTGTAGCATTCTGAAGAAGCTGGGGTTTGATGCCACAAAAACACTCCCTCTCATTTCTTATATCTTGGGTGAGCACAGGACAGCACTGCTCCTGGAATTCTCCTGCTGTCGTGACGCCGGCGGTGCAAGTGTCGAGCCTCTCCCAACACTCTCCGGTGGGACTTTCTTGTGCAGATGATGGCATAAGCAACGATGCTATGATTCCCACTACCATTAAAACCTCCATTTTCATGCAATTTCTCATCTTTCTTTCCGTCTTTTTCCCCCTTTGTTGTGTGACCTATGTTTTCTCAGATATGTATGAAAGGCCAGCAAGAACTTGTCTACAGAATAATATATCATATTTTTCACCTAAGTCTCGTAAGGGATACCGTTCTTTGGATATTGACCAATTTGTAACATATAAAATGGTATGTTTGTCAAGGCTTTTTAAGTACTGATCAACTTGGTGTATCTCGAAGTGCTTGTCACGAAGATGTCGTTAGTGTTCACCATATGGTAGTTAAACATGTAATAGTAACCCACTTTCTTATTCACCAAGTTGGATGGCGACTAAGTCACCAATGGGCAAGCTAAGCAAGTGGCCAACTTTAATGGAGGATGATGAATCCACACGATCGAATTCTTCGATTAAATAAGCGAGATCTCGGTTTTTTCACCAGGTACCCCTGTGGTTTGACGAAATTCACCTGGTACCCTCGCGTTTTCAACAATTCACCTGGTGCCCCTAAGGTTTTGAAAAATACCGACGTGGACCCTACCGTCAACTTTCCGTTAACTTTGACCCTAAAAAAACTTAATTAACCTAACTTGGGCAGCCCCCCTCCTCCACTCCTTTGCCCCACCCCCACCCCTCACCCCTCCCACCACCCCACCACCCCTGGCCCCCACCCCCAACCCACCCAAGCCCACCCCCCACCCCCCTCCCCCTCCCCCTCCACTCACCCGCAACCCATCCCCCACCCCCTCCACCGCCGCTACCCCAAGCTCCACTCCCTCCCCGTCGATTTCCCCTCCCCCCCTCCCCCTCCCCCTCCCCCTTCCCCTTCCCCTCGTTGATTTCCCCTCCCTCCTCCTTCCCCGTTGATTTTCCCCCCACCCCTTCGATTTCTCACTCTCTCGCCTCACTGCTTTCACCGGATTTCCCCTTTCTTACCGCCATCCTCGGTCGATTTCCCCCTCGTAGCCCGTAAATTCGAAAACAGAGGGGGATAGGGTTCGGTTTTTAGGCATCGAAAACGAGAGGAGGGGATGGGGTGGGGACTAGGGAATTCGGGGGGAAGGGGAGGTGGGGGGAAGGGGTAAGCGCCGGCGGAGGAGAGGGGGTCATGAGAGAGTGGGGGAGGGGGTGGGGAAGGGGGACAGGGGTGGTGGGGTGGTGGGAAGGTGGGGCGTGGGGTGGTGGGGTGGTGGGAGGGTGGTGGGGTTAGGGGGTTAGGGAGAGAGATAGGTTAATTAGGGTTTAAAGTTATTAATTAGATTTAATTAGAGTTAATTAGGATTAATTAGTATTAGTTAGGTTAGTTAGGGGGTTAATTTGGTTGATTTAGCCTTAATGACTAACGGAGTTGATGGCCGTTAGTCATTAAGGGTATTCTGAGTATTTTTCAAAACCTCAGGGGCACCAGGTGAATTGTTGAAAACGCGAGGGTACCAGGTGAATATTGCAAAACCTCGGGGGTACCTGTGAAAAACCGGCGAGATCTTCCTCGGATTTGATTGTAACTAAAGCGTCGAGATCTTCGGTTGGTAGTTGATATTTTAGACTCACCGATGTACCACCAAGTGGCGGATTTAGGAATTTGACAATGGTTGGTCACACTAACGCAAATCCTCAATACAACCAATGACCAATACATTAAAAAAATCATAAAATTTCTAAAAGTAATAAATATACATTCTTTTAGCAAAAAAAATTTGAAATATCCCTCATATTTTTCCTTTTCATTCTGAAAATCAAATTAATAATTTGAATGAGACTATACAAGTCAATTGAAAAGGCCATCCAAAAAAAAAAGGTCATCCAATATGTACATCATACAACATACATCATCATTCAAAACAATGAAATCCTAAATAGCTAAATCAGAGAATTACTAATTACTAAATCACAATACAATCACTACATCATTCAAAACAACAACAACGAATCAAGAATAAGTTCCAAATGACGAGATTAGATCATGGGATTAAATCGGATAACAAACAAACAAATACTCCCTCCGTCCCATAATAGTCGAACACTTTCCTTTTTATGCTTGTCCCAAATTAGTTTGAACACTTCCATTTTTGGCATGGTCCCACTATTAATATATTATATCTTTTACACTCCTTTGGCCCATACCTTTTATCAATAAAAGGTTACCCAACTTTCTCTCTCCTTTAATTAAAATTACCTCACCAACTCCTATCACATCTACTTTTTAAATGGAATAACATTTGATAACCATACTACAACTTATCACATTAAAATACGTGTCTCAACAAGTGTTCAAATTATTTTGGGACGAAGGGAGTAAATTCATAGTCCAAGAAGAAAATTGGAAAAAGAACACATAAAATTAGAGTTTGGTGTAAAAGAGATTGGGGAAGAGAGAGACACCTAAATTTGCTCACAATGCTAAAATTCTCCTTGAATCCCATCTCCCACAAGACCACAAATATTGACACTTCAACTAAAAACTTACAAAGTCACAATACTAGTATGATTATCTGAAATATGTAGCCGTTACGCAACCTCGTTTTTCTCACTTGCTCATCTTCTTCTTGTCAAGTCTCGTAATTTTGGTGCTTCAACAAACAACAATCGCCAGTGGAGCAAATTCTTGCAAAAGCAAAGGACCATTGTGCTCTTCAACAAGTTGCTTGTCGCCATGAATTGCTTCTTCTTTCTCTCACTGTTCTTCCTTCTCACCTTGAATATCGTTTCCAACGCCTCAGAAACCTTCCCTTCTTCTTCTTCTTCTCACCCATCAAAACCCATTTCTGATGATTTTGTGAAAACCCCAGAAAAGGCGAGGAATTCTAGAGGAAAATCTTGATCTGTGTATCTATCTTCTCCATCTGGGCCTTCGAATTCTTCATCTGGGTACTTAAATTCCCTCAAATGTAGGGTTAAACAAGGAGGTAAAAAGGGTAAAAATGAGAATTCCCCCATATCTAGTTCACCGTCTTCATATTCTTCTACAAAAATTCTAGGGTTTTGAATCACCAACACAATTTTTCGATTTTGAATCACCAACACACGAGTTTTCCCCCAAATTCTAGGGTTTCGAATGATAATTTTTTTATCTCTAAAAAAGATAAAATGGGTATCATTCGGTAGATCAAGGCGAGATGATCATTTTAGTTTAAGATTTGAAAGAAAAAGAAAATTTATTTTAAAAAAATTCAAGAATTTTAGAGGACCATGAGGTTAAAGGAGAGAGGAAGAGACGTGAGAGAGAGCGAGAGGCAATGTTGGGGTTTGTTTTGTCAGTTAAGGAGAGAGAGAGTTTTGAAATTTTTTTCCCAAATTAATGGTTGATCACATGACCAACTGGGACTAAACATAGATCCGCCACTGTATACCACATACTTCTCCCATTTTTACCATCAGTTCTGTTAGGGGTGTAAGTTCGATTTTCGGTTCGATTTGGGGCAAAACCGAACCAAACCGAAATAAATTCGGTTATCACATTTCAAGTCCAAATCCAAACCATTATTCATCCCAAACCAGACCAAACCAAATCAAAATTACAAAACCAAAACCAAACAATACTGAAAAAACCGAAATTCTTTTATGATGCAAAAAAGTTGTTTTGCAAATCTTACAAATACTACGAAATTTTCAAGTTTCAAATCATCAAACATAGAAGAAATACTTTAACACAACTAAAGCTTAAAATTGAAGTACTATAACTAAAGATAATTGATAAAAATTAACGAAAATATTGAAAAAAGATAAAGAAAATACAAGATGTTCTTCTTCTCGAAAACATTCATCTTTTTCCTCTTGAAAACGATTGTTATACCCCTTTCTTTGTCCATTTCGAGCTCCCAATTCAAAGTCCACCACCAACATTTCAAGATCCATAAATGGAGTGACTGAGTGAGGAGAGAGAAATGAGTTGGGAGAGAGAAGCGGAGGAGAGAGAGAGACGACATGGGAGGAGATCAGGAGAGAGAGAAGTGGCTGGGGAGGAGAGAGTGGAGGATGGGGAGGAGAGAGAGGAAACTAGGGTTTTCTTAATTATTACGGGCTAATAAAATCGGAGTGGGCTGGGATGACTAAAGCTCCGATCCCCTTATCTTTTTAAAACATTAGAAAAGGATAGGCTAAGTTCGATTTGGTTTGGTTTTTTCGGTTTTTTAAAATAAAAACCAACCAAACCGAAAACCGAAAAATGAAAAATTTCCAATCGAAACCAAACCGAATTTTGAAAAAAACCAAACCAAATTATTAATTCGGTTTGGTTTTGTTTGGTTTTCGATTTTTAACCAAATAACTTACCCCCTAGTCATGTAGAATTACACACAAGATATACGTTTATGACAATTCAAAAAATAAATCATAGGGTTTTTTGTCAGAAAGTACCTAATAAAACACAAGTTTTGTAAGGAATGACCTAATAATTTTTTTTTGTCTAAAAAGACCTATTAAAATACTTCCGGTTGTTAATAATAACCATTTTATGAATTTCAGGCAAAAACACCAAATTCCGGCATTGACTTTTTTTTTAACTCCAATTGACTCTTTCAATTTTCCTATTTTAACTGGCCTCCCCCAAACATATTCAATTATCACAAAACTTTCCTCCCAAACATCGAATGCCGGAATTTGGTATTTTAGCCTGAAAATCATAAAATGGTTGTTATTAACAACCGAAATTAAGTATTTTAATAGGTCTTTTTAGACAAAAAATAAAATAAAATAATAGGTCCTTCCCCACAAAACTTGTATTTTATTAGGTACTTTTTGACAAAAAACCCTAAATCATATATATTTTACTCTTTGGACCATAATTATGATTCAGTGACCTCATAAAAATGGCTTCTTATTGCCCAAAAGTTCTTCTTACCGGGACTCTGGGGACGTATTGCACTTGGAGCAGGAGGAGTTGGAATATCTGGGTAACATACAACAAGGTAAAAATCTCAAGTAGTACATGAAAGGTAAAATCAGATCAATCTAGAATTGTTTGCCAACTAAGGCCAACTCATGATCATTTTAACTGCATTTCGTGGGATGTAACTTGCTTACAAAATAAAAGTGTGAACACGAAACATATACAACCCGATGGACTCCATACTAAAACCAATTCGTACTAGATATATGTGGTTTCCTATAATCTTATATTTTAGGCATCATCCCTCTCTATCTTCAATATGAGACAAAATCATTTGTGGGTGTCTTAACAATCTTCCCAAATACTTCCTCCGTTCCATAATAAGTGAAACATAGGGATTGGGCACAAGATTTAAGAAACATCACTTTCAAAAGCCAAAAAGTCATAAAATACCCTTTTCATTATCAAAAGGAGGAGAGAGAAAAACAAACCACACAAGTTTGTGATGGGTACTCTTGTCATTTTGTCACTTTCTTTTTTCCATTTAAGGTATGTTTCACTTATTTTGAAACGTTCTAAAATAGTAAATGTTTCACTTATTATGGAACGGAGGAAGTATTCAAGAAAAACGGAATTTGAAGTGCATAGTTTACATTATCAAAATGAGCAATGTCACTTTTGATAATAAACGGCGGGAAGGATGATGTATTATTATGTAATGGCTGTTAATATATCTCGTGCCAATGCCCATGATAATGAAAACTTTATCTAGACATGTCTTTTAATTTCTCCATTAGTTCCCATTCCTACTCAATTTCAGTTTTATAGTGGTAATAGATGGAAATATTCTTTGTTTTTTTAAAAAGAAAGTTATGCATTGGAGGATGGACAAACATTAAGATGTACATCGACATAATATTTCTTATAGTACTGTACAAATTCATCACCATTACTAGATGTTATTACTGCCTACCTAATGTTCCGTCAACATAATCTTGTAATTTGGATGACATTGTTGTGACACATGCAATTAACGAAGCAAAAAATTAATGAACAATTGACACAAGGAATTAACATGGTTCACTAACAATGTGTTAGCTACCTCCACAGGCAGAGGAGAAACGATTTCAGCGCTAGATATTTAATTTAAGGCATAGTTCAACAAACATCCCACAGGATGATCCTATATTTGTCATGCGCATTGACCTGAGCTATTTTTTGTGAGATGATCCTAATTTGTCATGCGCATTGACTTTTATTGATGAGTCTTGCAGAATGAATAAATTGAAGGCTGATACAAACATAATGCATACCTTGGCATAAATTGTTAAGAGAATCAAGAGAATCAGCAACCTCACAGGAACTAAAGAGCTTAGTAAAATTGGTTCCTAAGGAGGGATTATCATGAATAGCAGTGTTAATATAACAGAAACACTGCCTATCATTCTCAACTGTTTGTTGGATAAGAGGGCAGCATAACGTTTCGCTGAGGTTAAACAGCGGGCTGGATGTATCGAATCGTGGCTCTGAATTACTCTCATTGAGGTGATCTAATATGCAATTACTTATCTTCTCCCAACACAATGGCATGCTGTTCTCGTTTAATAAATTCTGTGCTGATGAGGGTGTTATTGGGGTTGATAAACACATCATTCCCAACACCATTATCAACACAACCTCCATGTAGTAGGAGAAATCCAATTTATTCCCTCTCTTTCCCATTTTTAACCTTTCTAGCTAATCTCCTATGTGATTCTTCAGGTTTTTTTTTCAATGTTGAAAGATGATGAATAAGGAATAATAGCAGTAATACTTGGTAACATGAACTAAGTCACGTTTACTGATCAACATGCATGACAAAATAGTTTGAAAGGGTCTAAAAGTATTGCAAGGAACGAAAGAACAAAATTCATAGAGAAAGTCTGTTGAAGAATTACTTTAATATTCTCTTTGTCGCATATTAGTTTACACAGTTTGACTTTCATGATCTTCATAACACTTTAATTTTGGCCATTATGTATCATCAATTATCTACTATGAATTAAGATTTAGGATAATTAATTTTGAAAATTTCTACGTCAAGTTGAATCTAATAAGATATCACATGACTGATTTGTCTTTGTATATTTGTGAATGTTAATTGAAACTTTTATCTATATATAGCTAGCTGTGTGAACAGATTGACAGAGAAAAAATAATAGATAAATCTGATAGAAATTTTTGACAGGCGCATGCGGAAGGTTAATGGACCAAATTTGTAATTTTTATGAATTTTTATTGATTGGAATAATTTGTTACAAACTTGGGGGAGATACATATGATATGTGATATGCAAGGTTCCATAAGAGAAGTCTTGCTTATGAATGTGGTAGGAAGTACATATGACTCCACACTCCTACTTACCATTCTAAAACATATTTATAGGAGTGGTATAACTTAATCTATAATATTCTACACTAATCTTATATGATCTAATAATATCTAATGCTAGATTATTCTAGATTCTTCATTCCTAGATTTTTCTATAATATGCCTTAATTACAATAGATATTTGTTTAGATAACTCTAGAATTCATCTTGATTTTTACACTAGATTTTTCTAGATTACTATTTCTAACACTCCCCCTTAATCTTGAAAAATCTGAAATGCATACTTGAAATGCTCTTGTTCATCTCCCCATTCTTGTATCTTCTTGATCTCCCTTCTAATTGCAATGCTCCAATTATGTGCACTTGTTTTGTGCTCTTGAGTCCTTGTAAATGCCCCTTGATGTTTACTCCTCCAATTTTATTTCTCTTGTGTTGTAGCATTGTGTTTGTTTGCTTGAATATTTATTGATGAACTCCATGATCCTTGTTACCCTACTTTAATTTTTGTCGGTATCTTGATTGTTGATCCGACATACAAAGTCTTCTTGCCTCAATTTGCATTTTGGGTCTTTGCCCATCCCATACACTACCGTCGGGTCTATTGCCCGTATTTTGCTTAGGTCTTGTGTTAGGGTCTAATGCCCTTTAATGCTCGGGCCTTTTGCCCGAAGCACATGATCGGGGTCTATTTCCTTGCCCCCGATGTATCCGGTGGACAATATTTTGTATATGTCACCCTGGTATGCATAGGGCTAGCATATATTTGCCACCCATATGCTTGTAATGTTGTGGCTTTGTTAAGCCATCAACTTAATTTGGTTGGCATATTAGCCACCATGTGTATGTGCATGTGAAAAGTGTAATTTCATTTTGAAAAATGAAACATGGAGTAATTTTGAAATAGACATAATTTGGGAAGCATATAGTTACTTACTGTGGATTTGGTGAAAACTTGGAGGAGACAGAATCTTCTGGCTCTGATACCATGATAGAAACTTGAGCGGAAGTAGTAGTGAACTTTTATGCTTTAAGAGATGTTTTGATCAAAGAGTGTTGTTGTTTGATGGTAAGGGGAGAGATTGTTTGTGGGAAATGGTAGGCTTTTTCATTAACTTTGTAATATTTTTTTTCATCCATCATCAAGGCTTACACCATCACCTATTTATAGCTGTGGTAAGAAAACTTGTGCATCCTCTAGATTTTTCTAGGATTTTCCCTACGCTAGATATTATTATACATCATTCTAGAAAGATATCTAGAATTTTCTAACATAGATATTTTCATGGATATTTTCCTAGATTACTCTAGATATTACATGATCTTTCTACTAATATGGAGAATTTTCTTGATTAATATATAGTATTCTAGATTCTTCATTCCTAGATTTTTCTATAATATGCTTTAATTACAATAGATATTTGTTTAGATAACTCTAGAATTCATCTTGATTTTTACACTAGATTTTTCTAGATTACTATTTCTAACAAAATCCACCAAAAATTTAAATAAGTAATTGATAAAACATTCATGGCTGGCCATTACAAGCTAAGGTCAACAGATAAAGAAAACTACATACCACAGGAGTCAATATTATAGACAAATATTATATTGCAACTTGGTGAAGAGAAATTAAACAATCAGCGAACTTGTTTTTTTTCGATTTGATAATCTTGCTGTATAGTTTGTATTAATGGAGTAAGGAACAGATTGTTATTCTTATGATACGAGACAACTCACGCACTACTCAAAATTGATTTGGTCAAAACAAGGCTTGAGATCACGAGTCTAATCTAAAGCCAAGCTTGCCTAAGCAGCACTTAATGGCCCTATTTGGGGAAGCATTTTAGTTACTTTAAATGATAAGGTGCTAACATATTTTAGGTACTAAAATGATCAGTATTGTTTGGTGAGCACCTAAAATAAAATTTTAGGTGGTTAAAATGAATTAAATGACAAGTTAAAATTTTTACCTTTTCAAAATCAAGTGACTAAAATTTTGGAGAATCTTTTTAGAATTTTGACATCAACTAATTTTGCCAAAATAATTTATCAACTTAAGCAACTAATTTTGCCAAACAATTAATCTAATTAGCTACCTTATCAGTTCCAACACCTTTATCAGTTTCAGCTTTATCTTATCAGTTTCTGTTAACTTATCAGTTTCAATTTATTTTCAGCTAATATTGCCAAACAGAGCCAATATTGAACAATTGATTGATAGCTGCAGCTGGTAATATGGCCATTTCTTATTATCTAAACGTAAACGAGTTATTATACAAGACGGGGTGAATGGTAGATGGTAAATTGGTAATATAAACAATAGAGATTTTCTATAAAACATAAAGATGCACAAAAAGAGAGTATTCTGCTAGTAGTTGCTAGGCCAAAACACTTTCTCAATAATAGGCAGAATCTCATCTGTTCAGACACCTAGTCAACCGTTTAGCAGAGAGGATTATCTTGTCATCATCAACTAATTAGGGGAACATTGGCCTAATCTTGGCACACAGGAAGTTACCCCCATTTTCGAATATTCGCCGGACTGTTTTTCTCTATATATGTCTCCACTCCGAGTCTTGGAGATGGTATATGTGATTTGGATGGAGGAATTGGGGGCAGGGAGTCTTGGAGATGGTGGTTAGGGTTTAGATAATGGAGGTGTTTTCAGCTGCCTGTTTGAGTTGAAAGGTGGTGTTAAGGGGAAAACATAATTTAATGTGTCAATCTATCATTGGTAATTGATACGTAAGGAAAAATATAGTGAAGTTAGAACTTCTTACATTCGTCTCAATATATATTTACCGATTGATAGTTAAAGATAATATTGATAAAAGTTTCACATCGATGACGTGAAAGTCGAATGGTGTAATTTTTTTTAGAAAAATGAGGTAGTATTAATTGTAATTTGATCATCAATTCAATATTTGGTTGACCAACTAATTATTATTATTCATAGCATTCCAATACTTAGCCACCTTCATATTACTAACGCCAAACACATTACTTTGAACATATATGGAATAGAATTATTCGAAACCATGCATGATCTGAAGACATCATGATTCTTTTGTATATGCTCAAAATAAAACGTTCCTATGCAACAATTGCATATCCTAGTAATCCTACTAGCGCAACCAATTACCTATTAATCACGTATCAAATATTTATCCCGAAACCCTTTTTTTTGCAGGGATGTGAAAGAGTTGCATTAATTCCCAGGTAACGTATGTAGTATACTCAATGTTGTATAAGTAAATAACACCTTTACATATATTAGAAGGTTTTAAGGAAATAACACCTTTGCATTAATTGCTACGTATGATTTTGTACATTACACATAATCCAAGCCAATGATCCACCTTCATTAATAGTTTTGAGACCATTGCTTTGAATGTGTATCACTTCTTGTTGTCGTCGATGGCAGTGAACTACTGGTGTTGCTTCTTGTTGTTGTCGAATACTCTGAACCGCTGCTGTACAAGTATGCAGGGGGTTGAAGCATTGAAGGTGCAGTAGAAGCAGCTGAACTTGAGTTGAGCATGTGAATTATTGTCGTCATTGTAGGCCTCTTGGTAACATCCTCTTGCACACACAATAAACCCAGATTTACGCATTTCATGACTTCGTCATTTGAACAAGAATCTCTCATCAATGTTGGATCCATGAGATCAAAAGTCTTTCCTTCCAAATGACATTTCCAAGCCTGATACATTATAAGATATTGATCAACATTTGAGGAATAGTACTAATTAAGAATAATTTACAACTTATATATTAAAATCTTAAGAGATGCTACCTTAATTTGTCAATACATACAAGCTTGGGACGTAAATTTGTTACATTATATATTAAGTTATGATGTGAAACTAATGATTTTAATTTAGATTTATGACTAGATGTAATGTTTTAGATATAGATTAACTACAAAAGTTAAATGTATCATTTTTTTGGGGATGAAGAGAGTATACTCACATAGCACAAAAGGTTTTCGCCTTCAGAATGATACACGAAACCGATGGCCCTCCGACCACTTACAATTTCCAAGACTAGAACTCCAAAACCGTATACATCTGATTTAACGGAAAACTGTCCATGAAGTAAATACTCGGGAGACATGTACCCGCTGTTGTTATTCATGAGAAGGAAACATGAAAAAAACAAAAGTTAGAAACTTGTCTTAATTTGACAATGAAATCAACTCCTATATTATGGTAAATTTCAAAGAATCGACTTACTAAGTACCAACGACCCGACTTGTATCAATATGTGTCTGTTCTAGGTCACATATCCTAGCCATTCCAAAATCTGCAATTTTCGGATTCATGTCCGCATCTAGCAAGACGTTGGCAGCTTTGAGATCACGATGGATAATTCTAACAGGGGAATCTTCATGAAGGTAAAGCATTCCTCGAGCAATGCCTTTTATGATATTGTAACGTATCGACCAAGTCAATTGTGCTTGTTTCTGAGAATCTATGCCACAAATAATATAAAATCCAAGAGAACCATGTTAGGAATAATTGAACATGAACACTACGGCTATATATCCCATCACATTATAATTCCTTGAATTTTTTTGTCAAAAACCACCTTATAAAATATGAAATTTGTGAGAAACCAATTTATATAATTTTTTTTGCGAAAACAAACCTTAAACAGTTTTTTTTTGTGAGAACAAACCTTATGGCAAATTCCGATCTTTGATTTAAGGTTCCGACATTTACCATGTCATATTGCAAGGCAAGTGACTTTTTAAAACTAATAAAATCCATGTCATGGTCAATGCCGGAACCTTGGGTCAATGATCGAAATCGGGCATAAGGTTTGTTTTCGCAAAAAAAAAAATATAAGGTAGTTTCTCACAAATTTCATGTTTTATAAGGTGGTTTTTGGCAAAAATACTAATTCCTTTGATTTTTTTTCTATCTTTACTATTTTCACTTTTCACATTATTCATATACTCATTTTAACCTTCTTCTATTATACGTTCTCTACTTCTTTTACTTGCAACATTAAAATATGACACAAATATTTAGGAGCGAAGAGTGATAGAAAGATATAAAAAATAATGACTCCCAACTTTCTTAAATGGGAAATGTTGCAGGTAAAAAAAAAGTATATACTTTTCCAAATACGTCATTGTTGGATCTCATTAGATTTCTTTTAATATATAAATTCCACATATCAGCTTTTTATATGCTTTTACTACAAATTTAAAATTATTAATGTTCAAAGTTGTCACGTAAAAGTAAAAATGGTAGAGCTTTGAAAAGGGAGAACGTATAGGACAATACCAAATAGGAAGTAGTCGAGGCTCTTGTTGGGAACAAACTCGTAAACGAGTAGCTTCTCATCGTTCGCTACGCAAAATCCTACTAGCCTGACCAGATTTCTATGTTGAAGCTTTGCTAACAATACTACCTCATTCTTGAATTCCTTATCACCTTGGCTAGAGCTGTTTGATAGCCTTTTCACGGCTATTTCGGTGCCATCCATTAACACACCCTAATGGAAAAACAACCACCGTATTTGGAAATTAGTTGCTTCGTTCTCATAATACTTGTTCCATTCACTAATAGTTGTTCAGTATTTTGTAATATAAGGTCAAAATCTATAAACTTTGATCATTTTTCTTTTCTCATGATAGGTATCTAGATTTTTGCATCTAAAATCTTTTATTATTATTTTTTTATTTATGTTTTCATTATATCATCATGTATAATTTAAATACAAAAATAAAGATATTAATTACTACCTCCGCTTTTTTTTACTTGCTACATTTTCCTTAAATGGTTGCTTTTTTTTATTTGCTACATTGTTTCAACATTCCTTATTAGGAGATTTGGCCCACCAAAAAGTAATACTATTATATTTGTTTATCTCTTTTTCCAATTTCCACCATAAAGTAATACTACTCCCTCCGTCCCATAATATAGTGCTCACTTCTCATTTTTCACGAGAATTAAGGAAAATGGAAGGAGTAAGTACTTTCTTGGTACCTTTGTCTTGGAATTAACTCTTTACTTTCTTTTTCCTTTAAATTAAAATAAAAAAGCAATAAATGTTCATTGGAATGGTGTAAAACAATAAATAAGGACACATATTTTAAAAGAAATGTAGGGGTATTTTGGAAACTTTATGTAGAAATGAAGGATAATTTAGTCCAAATAAATTGATAAAAAAGAAAATAGGCACAACATTTTGGGACACCCAAAAAGGAATATAAGCACTATATTATGGGACGGATGGAGTATTATATTTATTTCTCTTTTTTTCCACCCAAAAGTACTACTTTTTCACATTTTCCCACCTTATTTAATGCTAAAGGGGTTAAAAAGTACACCAAAATAGATTGAAAGGGACATCTCCTAAAAACTAGTGAAAACAACAATGTAGCAAATAAAAAAAAGCAGATGGAGTAGTAGTTAAAAAAATGAAAATAGAGAAAAAGAAATTGTATAACTATCACATGATGCAAATGAGTTAAAGTTCATGATGAGCCCAGCTTGAATAACCAGGCCCCTAGGCCCTAAAAGGGGCGAAGTGGCCGAATTTACCTATTATTGTGGGCTTGGGCTTCAGGCCTATTCCATTATTATGAGTATTTGTTCAAGCGAACCGAGAGAAGCTTATAATAGCTTACCTTATAAACAACCCCAAATCCACCTCGGCCAATTTTTTGATGATCAGCGAAGTTGTTAGTGGCTGCCTGTAGTGTTTTGAGTTCATATTGCAAGGATTCAGCAGTCACGAAATCATTCTTTGATATAGGCGATTTAGGCAATTCACCAGAAACCAAACCCTCTGCACCATAAGGAATAACAAGGTCATCAGGTCTACCGGTTCGATATTATTTCACACCAATCATGTTTTTTAAACTACTAATAAATATAGAGCAAACAAATGTATGTGCAAACAAAGGTTATATACTAACTCCGTTCATATTTAATAGTTACACTTTCCTTTTTAAACCGTTCCTTTTTAATGGTTATACTCTTACTTTTTCTATATAAGGTAAAATATCAATCATCATTCCCACTATTGGTCCCCCCATGTGGTCCCACAAAAGTCTCCCACATGCTAAAACTTTATATCTCCTATAATTTTTTATTGTTGATTTGTACTTGTTGCTTCCAACTTTTAACTTTATGCAACTTCTCTCTCCTACTTTACCCATTTTGCCTTGGTTCTAATGAAAAGCAAAGTGTAACTATTAAATAGGAACGGAGGTAGTATTAGTATATGTCAATATTCTTTTAAACAACCACCCAGCCCCGGCTCGAAGTATATGGAAGCCCTGTACTTATATTGAAAAATAAGCCCCCATATATACAAATTTAAAAGTAAATTGTTTTTCAACTCTCATTTTCTTTTTACGTCTTTCATGCCCAGAACTATATTTTCTAAATCGAGAAGGCATAATTAAAATGACTAAACAATCCTTCGACTCCCTTTTCTCGAATCTGGACTCAATTAATTTCTCTCACTTTATATTGCTAGTTTTGCTACTTTTCTTTTCAAATACAAAAGTTGAAATCAGTAACCAATATTCTTCCCCTAAAATAATACAAAAATAAAGTGATACTGATAAATCAGAAATTAACATATACCAACATCAACAAGCAAAAGTCGGAATCCCAAACGAGCAAAATAAAAATTAAACTAAGCAAAATACAATTACCTGAATTTCTGAATTTTTAGATGTGAATTTATAGAGGATGAAACTTGTAAATTTACAGCCATTATAGGAATTGATTTTTTCTCTTTGGAAAAGATTTCACTGATGTGAATTTTGTAGCTTCATACTAGAAACTAGAATTAGGTAAATTAAAAAATAAAAAACCTTCAAAATTTTAAAAGCATACTACTTGAGCCGTTGAGCATGATTCCATGAACATACAATTAGGAGAAAGTCCTAATTGTCAGTAGAAAAGTAAGGAGAGAGAGAGCAAGGAGAGAAAGATATGGGGCCCTCTAATTGTTGGCCTTGTATTAGATTTTTGTTAGATTGTGTAAACTCCTCAATGTTGGAGTGTTATATATATATATATATATATATATATATATATATATATATATATATATATATATATATAGGGGTTACAAAATAGGAACTCGAAAGATATAACAAAAAATTTATACAAAGTATATTCTAAATCGGTGGTTGTCATCCTAACCTATTGGAATATGTAAATATTCATTTACATATACTAATATGAGAACGAAGCTACTAACTGTGGTTGCAGGCCCGGCTATGAGCAAGTCCAAAGTAGGACTCAGCACAGGATCTCACAATTAGAGGGGCCCCAAAATTTTAAAAAAAAATATTTAACAGTCTAACCCATTAAGACCAACAATTTAAAAAAAAATTCCACACAATAGTAGTATAAAGATTATGAGTTTAGTTTAGATATTACCATTTATAGAATCATCGGTGACATTTGATATTGGAACGACGACATGTGGAGTCAGAGTTGGAGGAGGAGCAACATCATATCGAAGCGCATTTCCATGTACTACACCAGGAAAAACAAAGTCAATGTTTGCATTACATTACACTATTACAAAAACAAGTAGAAATATGCACAACATAGTTGCCATAATATAAGATTTGATTAGTATTACCATTTTGAGTTTTTCCTGCCTTGCGTTTCTTCTTACAAAGGCATAAACATACGAGAAGTGACACTATCACGATCATGACCACGACTGCAACAATGACAGCAGGAACAATAATACGAAGATTCCCTGTACAAAATAGTGCAGTACAGTGAGCAAGCGTCAAAGAATTCACGTCCGAAACTCAGTAACTTTTTCTATACATTCTATTCAAATGTTACCTTTACTTGAGGATGGTGTTGAATCCAGATCATTGGTCTGATCCGACGCAACTGTTATTTCGGAAGCAAATTAGTAATGCACAACGTCAAAAAATGATTTTATTTTATATTACTATATAGGAAACATCTATGATGCTCAGACTCGGGTACTCGTGTCCGATACGGTACGCATTCAAGTTCGGACTCCGGTATTTTGTGAAACTTTTTCATAATTTTAGCCTAAAATAAATTGTCAAAATGTCCTAACCATGTTGGAGAGTCGAGGATCCGACAAGGATACTTGAGGTGAAATCACGGGAGGGCAAATATAACAGGGGTCGGGCCCTGTACATTTCTTAAAAATTGGGCCCTTTATTTTGTAGTTCAAAAAAGGTATCTCCAGATCAATTGCTAACGGTTTAATCTTTAATTTCATATATAACATAAGTGCATATTAAACCGTTGCAATGGAAGTGAAATTTACCCATCTCTTCAACTTCTCCTAAAAAGGTTGTTTAATTCAAGTTTAAGAGTAAATTTTATTGGCAAATTGTTGTGAAATTGCAATTCTAAAACTTGGGAGGATGAGTAGCCATTAATGAGAGAAGATTTGGGAGGAACGAGGAAGATGGTTTACATTTTGTAGATGGGAAATATGAAGATACGGGATACATCTCATTAAACCAACAAAAGAAAAAAAAAGGTAAAAAAAAATTGTGTGAAGATGTGTATTTACATCCAAATGTTTTCTTTTGTCTTTCCTTCTGTTGGTGCAAAATCAATTGGTTGACTTTGCAAACAAGTCAATGCACACCCAATAGTTTGATACTGAATGTCTTGGGGGACTTAGCCCCTGAGGGTTACCGATTTTAATTAGATAAAACCTTGCTAACGTACTTTGTTGCAATATAATTAAGGATTAAACTACAACGCCTAATAAATTCAGGCGAAATGCAATAAATAGAGCAAACAATAATTAATCTATTAATTAAAGCACAACATTCCCATACATGCCACAAACTTCGAGAAAGATTTTACAACACATAGAAGGATAAGCCAGGCTGGACAACTAAAGGGAAGACACGAAGGCTGTTACCTCCATGGTTCCTTGCTTCAATCGGAGAATTAGAGACCTCGTCGCCAGAACATGTTCTACGTCTAAGGAACTAAACTATAACCCCAGAAGAGGGTTGGCTAGGCTAAGGCTAGGCTACGCTAAGAAAAGAAGTAATGCAATTTGATGTGTGTTTGTTCATTTGTTTGCTTGATGATCATTCCTCTATTTATAGAGAAACGTGGTGTATAACTTCCGTGCTTGCTTTGGAGGGAAAACATTTGAATCACATTCGTTTAAATCTCAACCGTCTTCTAGGGCTGAATAACTGTAGCCTTGCACGTATGTCTCTTGTTAAACTGTCCACGATCATCCTTTGATTGTCCGTTCCTTCACTACCATTGACTTTCATCTCTTGATAGTCTTAATGGTATTCTTCTGTTGACTTTGACTTATGTTGACTTCGTCAAATGGGCTTTATGTTCTAGTTGGGCCTTCATGTTAAGGCGAAATTAAACCTTTGAGGTCTAATACAATGTACCATAATAAATGTAACTTGACATCTAAAAATGGTGGTAACACCTTTGAACTATTAAGACAAATATATTTCAGGGCCCTGTATGTTGGGGTCCTGTTCGATCTCCCTAATTACATGGGCCAAGAACCACCCTTGAGTGAAATGAAGAGCCCATGTAACATAGGGAAACATTGATTAAGATGGAGTTAAACCAACATGAAAACAAGACAAATAGGGGCAGGGAAGGGCTGGGTAACATTTAAATAGTTAGACGATTGGTAGTTGGATAAAAGAGCGCGAAGACATTACCGGTATCATCAGGTGTAGGGGACACATGCGAGGCAGTGGTGCTTTCCGGTGACAAGCTTAGACTTTGCGGAGGCGCTTGCACGTCTGACCGAGGGATATGGAGGAAGAAAGATAAATAATAAAGTTAGGATTGCCTTTCTATACCATGATCAATAAGAAAGATACATTCATACAGCTGATACTCTGTTTTACTATATTCCCTCCATTTGGATCTTGGATGTTCCACTTTAACTTTCGCACTATTTATGTAATCAACTCTGGTCTTTTATTTATACTAATATATATAAATAAATTTTGTTATGTAAAATGTTGGATTTGTCTCATTGTATATTTTTAAAGTAACAAATTTGTGTACTTCTTCGTAAAATAGGCAATTGAAGATTTTATTAGTCAAAATTGTACTAATTAAAGTAGAACAACTAAAGAAAAACATAGAGAGTATATTTATAAGAAGGGATCTACTCCATAAAATATCTTCAATATTTACTTTATAGAAGCATATGTTATTTCAAAAAAATTGTACCATTTTAAGATTTTGCACCATTCACATACCCCGTTTTAACCATTATTTTTGTTAATATATAAAAATAAAGTTATTATTTTTGCACCATTTCGTTTTCGACACTATTCATTAACCAACTTTGTTAAGCTATCTCGCATCATTATATAAGGAAAACATAGTTAAGTGGGGTCTTGTTAGATTCAACTTAATGCAAGAATTCCAAATATCAAATTTTTATAATTTTTACTACTTATACACAATTAATAATATTGACATTTAAAGAAGTGTCGTGGCAAACGTGAAGAACGAAATAGTGTAATTAGAAAAAACAGATCGAGGAAGTATGTTACTTGTTTTACTTCAATTTATATTTCCATCATATCAAATTCTTATTAATTTTAATCAAATATAATTGTTGTCTAGTGGTGCAACTATTTTGTAACAGGGAAGTGTGTAATAGTAGGTTCTTGTGCGAAGCATTTTTATGTTGAAAATAATGTAAGCAATATTCGGATCATAAACTCATGGGTTAAGGTTGTGCGTGGAACAACCTAACACTTGAAACTAAGGGCTCTTTTGTTATCGTTTTCTGTTTCCAATTTTCAGTTTTTTTTGAAAACCAAAAACAACAAACTGGAAACCAGAAAAAGTAGTTTTTAGTTTTCTGTTGTTAGTTTTCAAAATTGACGTGTTTAACATAAGTATGACTAATTTTAAATTTATTATACTCGATCCTTATACCATATGACTGTTACATTCATAAAACCAAAAACAGAAAAACTAACAGTAATGCCGAACGGGCCCTAAGTTAGCGGTTTATCAAGTAAACTCGCTAACTCATCAGTTAGTCATTTATCAAGTAAAATGGCAAACTCAGTTAGCGATAGCTGTTGTAGCATAAGATGATTCGCACCATAGTGCGGCCTACATAAAAGAACACCAATCTAGTGGTAAAGAATGCTGCTTGTTACCTAGAGGTCATGGGGGATGAAGCCCGAACTAGAGATTATTTAGGAGTAACTAACTGAGCTAAATGTCTAACTAATTAAGCTAAATTGTTCAATTGCGAGAGATAGCAACTAACTTAGTAAGGTCTTCTACTTCAAACAGATTTCACATGTTATAGTGGGTATAAAAAATTTAAATTATGGTAACATCATAAACAATTGTGCTACAAAATTGATCAATACTACCAAGTTGTAGAAAACAGCAGTGCAAGACAACAATTACATTACCAGGGCACAATGTGTCATAAGACAGAGTGACTCCACAAAGCAAGAGAAGCTGGGACATGGTGTTGGCAAGGGATGCATTTCCATCAAAAACAGACTTGGCGTTGCAAAAACACTCCCTATCATCTTGTATATCTTGCTGAAGAACTGTACAGCACGACATGGTAGTCGACGTCGCGCTATTACCGCAATTTGACAACCTCTGCCAACACAACCCTTTCATTGCACCTTGTGCTGATGAAGCCATAAATTGCATCGATAACAATACTACTACCAAGCCCACTACCATCGCGGCCACCTTCCTATGTTCGGCAGACTCCATGATCGGCGTTGCACCTATTATTAAGTATGTCTGTATCGAATATTTTTGCCGGAAAAACAAAGATATGCAATCTTTTACGCAATAATCTCTTATATTGCTAATGAAGGGATTTAAGTATAATTAGCAATTGAATGGATTGATTGACTAGTTCATCCCACAAGGATGTCCCATGTGCATGCCTACGACTGTACGTATAAAATAGCCTAATAGTAAACCAGTTGACTTCACATTTACCTATTATTATTGCACAATTTGTTACCATGCCAGCTACACTTAGACTATTAGAAAATTGCTTACAACTTCTTCACATGCAGTTCCATGTACCGAGCTCTGATTTTTTTTTTTGGCAAAGCAATTTTTTTTTCCAAAAGAAAATTGAAACTTTATAATATTATTGTTTCTATTGACCATTCCGATCGATAATTCAAATGGCCACTATTATAATTAAGTTAGTAGGGTGGTATAAGATTATTGGTGCAACAACGAGAATAGGAGAAATTACAAGTTTGATGCATCTAGAAGAGATATATATATCTGCTCTCGAGTGAGAAGTACTCTTGTTGTTTGGGTATAAATCTCAAGTCCCATATTGGAGAGACAAGAAAGAGTTACCAACTTCATTAGTATGAGACTTTTTGGGAAGAAGCCCAAAAACAAATCCATGTCGTGTTAGGAATTCGTATCGTAGGCGCTAACAAATCGAACAATAAAGTATAATATACGGAGGGATTAAGAAACAAAGCAATAAAGAACGCACGAAGATTTAACGTGGAAACCCTTGAATAGGGAGAAAACCACGAACACTGCACTAGGACTTTTAATATGAGATGATGATACAAGGAGAAATCTTTAATCTCTCTAGACTCTCTAACCTCTCTCTAGGTTCTCTAGTCTCTCTAGATTTAAGAATTATCTCTCTCTTCACACAATCTTAGAGTAATATGTAGAAATAAACTCTAAAACCTATTTATATGTTAATGAGAGAAGTAGGAAACTTAATAGAAGAAGTAAATCGCACAAAATTGATCAATGCCATGACTTGGGCTCACAAACACGACCCAGCTCTTGCCACTACTCACGTGGGCGCAGAATCCTGCGGGCGCAGGTTCACAACCTGCGGGCTGGCAGATTCCTCGAGCTCTTTGGCTCGCCCAAACCTACGAGCGCGGGAAATCACGAGCATCAAGCACGCGGCCGCCGCATAGCTTAATGACTTCGACCATGCTTCGTCTCGCCACTTCATCCCTTCTTCTTCATCTTCCAATTACCATCTCCACACCCAATACCCAACAATTACCCACCTGGAGATCGGTATAAGTGAAGACAGTCTCATCATCAAATATATAGCCACAATCTCAACTTGTCATCATCACTCTCCATACATCACCTAGTGCAGAACCACTTCCTACTCACAGAGGAAGCAACACCGAGGCCTCACTCGACCCCGAGTCTCCTTCATCACAACGCGAACCATAAGGACTCTTCATTGTTCTACGAGCATCCCGACAATGCTCCCACCCGAACAAAACATCCTTCTCTAGGCTCGATTTCTCACGCACCACACTCATGTGTGCCTTCTTCACCTTGTTTGTTCCACGATCCTCTTCAGCCGAAGAGACACCGACTTTACCACCACGGTTCTTCTTCACAAGCCTACTGTATACAGACTTTTAATCGAACGACACTCTTCGTGAAGTTTTCTTCATCCCTTCCTTAACTATTTTTGCCGTGTTCCCCATGGTGTACATCGTTCCGCTTCTTGCACCTCGAGCTACTACCATAGCACCCTTCGCAACTTTCTAGAAATCACCCTCGAACACTACCTTGTAGCCGGACTTGTCAAGTTGACTAATTGATATCAAATTTTTCTTTGAATCAGGGATGAACTTGACATCCTTCAACTCAAACATGTCTCCACTTGCAAGCTTCACGCTCACATCTCCCTTGCCTTCAACCTCTAATGGTCTATCATCTGCAAGGTACACTTTCTCGAATTTCTCAAATTTCTGATTTTGAAACAACTCCTTACAGGGCGAAGAATGAAACGAAGAACCCGAATCCAAGATCCATGAACCAGTTGAGCTCTCTGCACTGCTTACCACCAAAGCATCAGAAACATACTCCGTTACAGAGTTCGTCGAAGCATCACTCTCTTCATCACTATCTTGATCCTCCTTCTTATTCTTCCTCTTATCAGTGTCTTTGAAATCTGGGCATTGTCTCCTATAGTGACCTTTCTCGCCGCATCCCCAACACTCCATTTCTGCCTTACCAACTCTTCCACTGCTATTTCCCCTGGACTTCCCCTGCTTATATCTCCCATGTTGTCTCCTCCCTCTACCCTCAGCGCTGTATGCTCCACCAGATGACTCCCCAGAATCCTTACGCCGAGTACTCTCACTCAACACCAAATCCCTAACATCATCCAACTTTAGTGCTTCCTTCCCTGCGGAATTACTAAAGCAGCAACAACAATCTCCCACACTTTTGGTAAAGAGGACAACAAAATCAAAGCTTTTACCTCATCTTCAAAGGTAATTTTCACAGAGGCTAATTGACTAATAATTTTATTAAATTCATTAATAAATTCAGCAGCAGATTCACCATCAATCATCTCAAGTTCAAACAAACGACGCATCAGATATACCTTATTCACAGCAGAAGGCTTCTCGTACATGTCTGAAAGAGTCTTGATCAACCCTGCCGTTGTTTTCACGTCCTTGACATTAAAAGCAACAATCTTTGCCAATGTCAATCGAACCACACCTAGTGCTTTCCGATCCAACGTTACCCAATCTTCATCTTTCATCACATCAGGCTTCTTTTCCGACAGAGGTTGGTACAGGTCTTTCTGATATAGATAATCCTCAATCTGCATCTTCCAGAAACTGAAATCCTTACCATCGAATTTATCGATCCTCACCTTTCCGTCATCCATTACACCTATTCAACACGATCTAGCCGCACAACGATTCAACCTAGCTCTTGATACCACTTGTTAGGAATTCGTATCGTAGGCGCTAACAAATCGAACAATAAAGTGTAATATACGGAGGAATTAAGAAACAAAGCAATAAAGAACGCACGAAGATTTAACGTGGAAACCCTTGAATAGGGAGAAAACCACGAACACTGCACTAGGACTTTTAATATGAGATGATGATACAAGGAGAAATCTTTAATCTCTTTAGACTCTCTAACCTCTCTCTAGGTTCTCTAGTCTCTCTAGATTTAAGAATAATCTATCTCTTCACACAATCTTAGAGTAATATGTAGAAATAAACTCTAAAACCTATTTATATGTTAATGAGAGAAATAGGAGACCTAATAGAAGAAGTAAATCGCACAAAATTGATCAATGCCACAACTTGGGCTCACAAACACGGCCCAACTCTTGCCACTACTCATGTGGGCGCAAAATCCTGCGGGCGCAGGTTCACAACCTGCGGGCTGGCAGATTCCTCGAGCTCTTTGGCTCGCCCAAACCTGCGGGCGCGGGAAATCACGAGCATCAAGCCTGCGGGCTGCTGCATAGCTCAATGACTTCGACCATGCTTCGTCTCGCCACTTCATCCCTTCTTCTTCATCTTCCAATTACCATCTCCACACCCAATACCCAACAGGTCGGTGGACTCGTGGGTTCTACACTAGTTTGATTGAAATTTTCTAAAGTTGGAACGAGTATTGGATTATCAAATATCACTTTTTGGTAATGATTAAGGCTAACAATACTGATAACCTACTTAGTGCTCGTTTCGTTGGAATTTAGATGGAAGATATAATTTTGCCTAGGAATTTGTAGTTGTTTAATTGATCACGGGAAGACAACCTTCCCATGAAAAATCTTGCTAAAGTAACTTCCTTTTATTTTGTGAGTAGTAAAAACACTTTCTATATTTTCGCCAACAAAACAACCTCACTATATTTCACGTTCTAGAAAAATTTCCGCTTTCCATGATTTTTTTTATGTTTGGTCAAACAACCTCATAGTGTTGCAATGGATGACAGTGATGCTGAAGAATGGGAATCTCAAAGGTCAACTATTGGTTGGTTTCTAGCTGGACATTCTACTCAGCTTATAATTGGTTAATTTGGCGCAAAGTGAACTTAGAATTGTAGTTGGCTTTGTTCATATAAATGAAATCGAAGTGCTGCCTTACAAGCAGAAGTTTTTGGGTATTGATGTTCGATAAACTTCAGTTAGTCGCAATTTGCTTAATGCCATATCATTAGCACAAGTGCACAACTTGCCCATAAAAATAATACTCCTTAATCATTTTGGTTCACTGAATTGCTACACAAGCACGTATTGATATGTTAGCCGCCTAAATTGACCATAATGAATGGATTAATAGGTTAAACTAGGAACAGAAAAAAGACTAAAATTTAAGAGTGGTAATTAATTTATTTGATAGGTAATATCAAGTATATAACTATATATTGCTCTAGCACTGGAATTTACAAGTCTGATTCCTATGCTACAAAGCAAATAAAAGGACTTGAATTCTTATCTATTCAACAATATGAGATCATCTATAAAAGAGTAGAAGAGTAGTAATTGACTTTTAGTTGATATTTTTTGTTAAGTTGGTAAGATGAAGGGCCTCTACCGAACCTCAAGCACGCAGGTGATAAGTAAGGAAACCTCACCCCAAAGAGTTTCTAGTGGGATTTGATCCCATGACCAAGTCACTTGCGCCAAATCTTTCACTGCTGGCCGCGCTTGGTGACTTTTAGTTGATATATTCCGGTTTTTTTTAAGGGGGGACGATGTATATGTATTGGGTATCAGCCCAATAATTTTTTTGTTATACGTATCACCTTATTAAATGGATTTTGGTTCATTATTATAATAAAATAGATTTCTATGGCTTAATAATCAAAGAGAAAAGTGACAAGATAAAATTGACTCCTCATTCTTCCTTACATCAAATTAGGGATTTTTTTTAATAGCATAAGATAGCTCAAGCCTTAAAGTGAACTATTCATCCTTATATTTTTCATTTTAGTTACCCCTCCAACTCTCCTTGTATTACCTATATTATATTTTCTGGCCAACAGTGCGGGCCAATCCAGCCCATTATTCCAGCCCACGAAAAACCCGGTTCAGCCCGGCTCGAACAATGAAATTAGTAGGTGGGTCATGGGCCGGATTTTTTTAGCCCAGCCCACGAAAGCCCACTACTAAAATCGCCCAGCCCGGACCACGAAATCCGTCCAGCCCGGCATATGAACTGGACCAGTCCAACTCAAGTAATTATTCAACCAAATTGTGTATATTTAATCAAATTGTATATATTTTTAATCAAATTGCATATATTATAATTCAATCAAATTCAAAAATAATGAAATTTCATTAATATTAATAATTGTATATATTTTAGTTCATTTTAAAGGATTTATGTAATAATAATGAATAATTCCAATAATTAACTGATTTTGAAAAAAAAAATATCAATTCTCGTGTCTGGCCCGCCACCTGGCCCAGGTCTAAGCAGCCACGAACCGCGTAATCGTTTCCCGAACCGTGAAAATCGAGAACAAACCGGTGTGTGGCCAAGATATTTCGATCCACTGCACCGGCTCGCCCAACCCGTGAATTTCACGGTCTGGTCTCAGGCCGTGAATTCACAGCCCGGCCCGCTAGGGCCCGCGGTCCGGTCCACCCAGCCCGCACGAGTGGCCATCACTACCATGTCACTACCTAAAGGCAAAGTTAGTATTAATGATGTAAACATTACACGGAGAGTTAGAAGCGCGTTGGCCCACTACCTCGAATCTAACCACAAACAGCTTCCAATCAAAATTTTCACGAAACCCCACAAGGCTGCTATAGTACGACCTGTGGAAATGACAAACCCACATGATAATATTATAGCATCATGGCCATAAAGTCTAAACTAACAATATGGGTAGTGTACTATTTATTGGGCTGGACCCATATGTGCGTTTCTCTATCCATCATTAGACCCAGATGTGTATTTCATATTGGGGTCGTTTAATATTGCCTTGGTTTAACGAGTGTTACCCTACTTTGCACCTTTTTTTTAACACTTCCCCTACCCCCTTCTACTCTTTCTCAACTTCTCACCCTTCCACTCCAACACAAACACCAAACATCACCGCCAGTCCGCCACCACCACTGCACACATACCATAGTGGCCAAAAGTGACCACTAGCGGCCAATGGCAACACTGCAATGTGGTGGAATAGCTTTCATTACACTCCCATGAGTCCATGATGCAAACAAATTGAAGCTTAATGTCGTTCGTAGTCTTAATTTTTCTGGAAACATGTTTTCGTCTACGTAGATGAGGAAACTAATTGTTTCTTAATCTTTATATAAATATGATGTTTAGCGTTTGACAACATAATTATGAGAACAAAGAGTTGTGAATACCCCATTGTGTGCCTCTTAGTAACGTCTTCTTAAATACGGAAGATCGGGTGATAACCTCAGTGTTGTCGCAGATCACCTCCAATCTCAAAAGTCCTGAGATCGAGTCTCACCACTTGCAAGAAAGATCCATAAATTTCCCCATACTTGCAAAGGACCTCAACTTATAACCTTAATAAATAAATAAAAGAATGTCTTCTTGAATACATAACAAACACATATTTAGACATTGCATGACAATTCGTCTGTGAAACACTTATAGTAAAACTCTCAATGTTGGATCCATGACTTCCAAACTTTCTCCTTCTAGTAGACATCTTTAGGCCTATTACATGATATTGCATTTAGGAAAAATTTACAACATAAGGAATTTTTTTTGCCCTTTTCGGTAACCCGTGGTAAGAAAATTTTCCTCTCGAAACGCCTCGCACGAGTCACATTTCACTCGTGAGGCCCAACAAGCACTCCAATTACAACGAGTGACACAAAAATGGAAAACAAATTAAGTGCGAAGATTTTGAGTCCTTTGTCTACTATTGTACTGGTCCTCCTAAAAATCAAAAAAAAAATGCAGAATGAAAGATAAAAAAAGGAGAGAGATACCTCCGCACAAGATCAAAAAATGTGAAAATGAAATGAGATAAGGGCCTAATTTGTCGCAAACACACTCTGCATTTTCTCTACCCAATCAAAGGAGCATGAATTGGGCGAAGTTGGTGTTCTGGAAATATTTTGCTGATCTTGTTACACATCAGATGATGCTGTTCCATCATTAGTAGGTCCCTTAACTGTACCGCGAAGTTAATGACACGGAACATAACAACACCACCACCGTAAATCCGTAATCGCCTAATCATCAGCCACGAGTAGAAAACAGAGGAAAATGTTAAGTATTTTATATGTAAAACTAGTATTTAGGCCCGAGCGTTGATTCGGGTGGTATTTTTTTCTGAACTTGATATGCATCTTTTTTCCATTTGCATTAAAATATAAGAACAAAACTCAACATTTAAAAGGTACAAATATAATAATTTGGACATTTAAAGCATGATTAAAAGTTGGTTGAGATGGTAATTATGTTATGTATAATAGCCAAATGTCATGGGTTCAAATTTTGTTGCAAGCCAATTTTCTTTTGTTAGTTGACATGACATATGTACACATTCGACAATTCTAATGAAAGAACGAGAGGTGTCGCGTGGCGTGTATACGTTGCGACTATATTTAAAAAAAACTACCACTATGATAGAAAGTAACTTTATAGTGTAGCTTGAAATTTTTTAAAGGTTACTATATGGAAAAAAAAGGGTCACTATGTTAAATAAGTGGCTTTGGTCTACAATAATATTAGTGTGGACCAGGTCCACGCAAGACTAACTCTAGTGTAATTAATTAGTTAATTAGATAGTCTTGCAAAATTCATTCTCTATATATTAATTAAGCATTACAATCAATTACTTATATTAATTAGCTATGGCTTTCGGGTTAATAATTATGGTTTTGGCCAAATAGTCCAAACTATTAGGTTAATAGTTAGGTTTTTAATTAGGTAATAATTTTGAGTTAATGATTATAGTATTATTTTGATTCAGTTTTGATTTTGAGGTTAATAGTTATGGATTTTGGATAAATTATAATTTTACGGTTATTAGTTATAGTTTTTGGGTTAGTAGTTATTATTTTGGATTGATAATTGTAATTTTGGGTTCGTAATTGTAATTTTAGGGTTAACGAATATGATTTTTGTTTTGTTAAGTAATTTTGTATTCATGAAACATCAATTACAACCAAAAGCCAACCTAAAGGGAAGCAAACTAACTAGGTTGGACTCCCTCAACCCATAGGTTAGTTACAATCCTTATAGGCCAACTTTACAAGCCTTAGGTTAACAGATATGATACTTTAGTTAACATTATAATCTTGGGCTGATACTTATTTGCTTTGTGGTTATTAGTTATATTTTTCGAGTTAAAAGTTATTGTTTTGCATTAATGGTTTTGGTATATTAATTTATCTTATGGTTTTTGACGTAGGATATTTTGGTCGTTGGGCAAAACACCAAAGGTCAAACTACCTAACTAAATCACTAAACTAGGTAAAGTGATGTAGCAGGGTCATTCTTCCACAAGGACTAAGCGAACATCAAATTGTGTTAACAAAATAATAAGCTAGGCCGAAAAAGAGTCGGAAGGTGTCAACTACCAACTAAAAACTAAGAAAATAACTAGATATCAAAGATAACTAAAGTTAGGAGATGGGATTAAACACCAACTAATCATGAAATAGGCATAAGAATATCAAATATAGAGATAATGCATGAACACTACTTGAATTAGCTATTGACCCAACATACAACTCTCATCCTACTCTCATAGGCGGAAAAATTCTCAAAGACATCAAATAAGCGACTCTCATCCATTATTAACATATCTCGGCGCTCAAAGAATTCCAAGTCAATAATAGAAATCAATAGGTCACACTCTCATGCCAACCTAAATCAATCTACTCCAATCTAATACAACATTCAAGTGATCAATGAGAATGCAACATAGATTAGAAAAGCTAAACAAGTAATAATTTAATCACGCAAATCTCTAAATCCAATCTCAAATGCCCAATTCAATCATGGTTGGGTTTTCACCTCAAATCCTAACCAACAAACTACTCCATAAATACAAAAATGAGGACTTTAGAGAAATTAAGCACTAATAACATGATAATAATCCTTAATCTAACAATAAACTAAATAAAATAAACCACATATAATTAAACTAAGAATGAACAACTAATCTAAGAAAAACAATTAAAATAAAGCAATAGAGGAAAGAGAGAAAGAAGAAATGCTTCATTGATAAATTGTTCAATCTTTAATACAAAGTTGTCACCCTCAATCTCCAAATCTTCAATCCTCTTTCAGTTTTCTCCCTTTTCTCCCTAAACCAGTTTGCATGGCGCTAATCCTCCTTAAAACCCTAAAACTCCTCTCAACCTAAGAGTGGTGAATCATCAAAAAATAGACTAAAAAAACTCCTATATATACTAGTCCTAAAATTAAAAGAGAAAAGAAGCTAAAAAGAAAAAGGAAAATAAAAGAAAAAGGAGTGAAAAAAGGAAGAAATAAAAAAGGAAAAGAAAATAAATTAACAAAATGAGAAGTACAGTCAACGGGAGAAAGGAAAAGAGGAAGAAAAGAAAAAGGAAAATAAAAATGAGAAAAACAAAATCAAGACCCCAAAAGCATCAGACCCTCATCTTTCTCCTTCATTCTTCTTCGCTGCTCACTGCTATGGGAATCCATTCCCTGCTTCACACTTCGTCGCGTCACAATCGTCCATCAGCAAATCAAGGTCTACAAATTCGCTGCATCATCATCTTCATCATTGGCGCAAATCGTGGCCATTGATTTTCATGGTTTCGATTTAATCCCTTTGATTTTCAATTTTCACCATTGATTTGCTTTAATAAATCACAGCCCTTGATTTGTTTAATGAGTATTCTAGCACGTTTTTTTTTATTTGAGCGCCCGCTCCATGGTCGCTCATGGGTCGCTCGTACATTCTGCCTAACATTCTGCTTTTGTTGAGTTCGAACGGAGCGCCCGCTCCGTTGTACAGAGGAGCGTCCGCTCCTCTCTTGACTGGGACAGATTTGCGGTGGATCAAAGGTGGAGTTGGCGGTGCTGCAGGCCAGGAGATGGTGGTGCTGCGATGGAGTGAGGGTGATGTATTGGGAAAGATGGTGGCTTGTGATGTAGTGTGGGTGTGGTGTAGGTTAAGGATAAGAGTGTGGTGGAGGATAAGTTTTGCATTATAACTCCAAAACTAACTCTATCTCTCGATGCCGCACCTCCAAAACGCACACCTACAAGAAAAACCAAAATACGAAGGAAGAACGAGATATAGAAAATAAAGAAAAATAAAAAAGAAATAATAAAATTAAAAGTGACTAAAAGGAAATAAAATAGGAAATTAATTACAGAAACTAAACTAATCCTTCTAAAATAAATGAAACAAAGAAAATTAATAAACTATGAAATTAAGAGCTAAAAACTAATAAAAATCACTATATGAATATACTAAGCTACAAAATATAAAAGAAGAAATAAAGGCTAAAAAAAAGTTAAAATAAATGAAAATAAACTACAAAAATACTCTAAAAACTACTTGAAGTGCCGACATAAATGTCACTTATCAAACTCCCCAGTTTAAGTTTTTTGCTCGTCCTCGAGCAAAATGAGATTGAAACACAAAGGAAGAGAATGAATTTATTCAAGCAAAACAAAAAGGAAAAGAGATGAGAATACGCACTAACTCACTTTCGTAGGAATCCACTTGCCGGATTTAAGATACGCAAATGCTCTTTAAACCCCTAAATCGCTCTAGAGGGCGAGTGAGATCTCGCGAGGGTTTTCCAAGAGCTTAAACCCACAACTCTAATCAAGAACAAATATATATAATAAGCCAAAGTCATCTCTTCAACAATGGTTCACAAAAGAATGGACGATCTAAGCAAACTTTCAAAGCATAACCATCATCAATATGTATCCATGACTTGGGAATATAGGGGATAGACTAATCTAAGGTGCAAAATTGACACTATCAAAGGATTCAAACATTAATTAGAGTCTACTAAGGCATTCAAGAGTCACAAATCGTTCTCAAATGGATGAAGACGGCCCCAAGATTGGTCCTAACCACCAATGGTGCACATGAACTCCCCACAAATTGACTTTTGCTAAGAGAAAACCATGATTGTAGGATTATAATGATTGAGCAATGGGTCTAGAGTCTCAATGAATTAAGCCATAATGACATTCATCATTACTAGGGAAACTTTACTTATTAAATTTTCGAGCTCCCACTCAACCATTTCGACAACCCACTTTCTCAAGGATATGTGGATATTACCACTTATTGACTCTTTTTCGATTTTTGTTTTTTTTTTTTTCATTTCATGGACTTTAGTAGGCTTATCATGCCTTGTGGGCTCATTGGCTCCACTTATTGGACTCAAGACATAAAACACATTTTTTTTAAACAATCGATTTAACTCTTAGTATGGCTTATTTGGAGGTAAAACTTGTGCACCAAAGAAGATTTCAAGATTTAACTAGGGTCACTACAACTTCCATAAGAGAAATAATTCGACTCTTTTCAACACAAAGTTTGACAACATTTAGAATTATCAAATGCCTCTTCAAGTCGAAAATCAAAGCAACAAAGATTAATCGATCCCTAATCGCCCCAAATTAGACATACAAGCATCCAATAGAGTACCTCTACTCATCTACCCAAATGTCCAAAGTAAAGGAATCCACATAAGTTGACATCAAGAATCTTCCTTTTGACACAAAATGCTTTGTACTTTTCTTTATTCCTCATTTTTTTTGGATTTTGCCAAACATCATTTTTCATTTGTTTTTTCAAATTTTCATTTTTAAGGAAAAAGAAAAGAAATAAAAGTAAAATATTTTTGGATTTTGAATTTTTTGTTTTAAAAAATGTAAAATGTAAAGAGATAAAGTATATACACCTCCCCCAAGCTAGCGAATAGCTATTCCCCCAAGCTAGAATAAAGCATTGTCCTCAATGCTTGAACAAGACGATCAAAGGGGGGAAGGGAGGGAACAAACATCCAAACCAACAAGCATATGCTCCGCAAATCATAAAACATTGGAAAAATAGAAAAGGAAGGAAGCTACCGGATAGTAGGTGGGTGTAATACCCACAAATGACCCAATTTTTCCACTTATAATCAACTTTTCAACACCATGATTTACTTTCCACGTGCTATTGAGAATGAATGGTATGCCAATTATGTACCTAAATAGATCAAGGAAAGAAAATAAAAATAAGAAAGACTAAAAGAAATAAAATGAAAGCAATAAATCACGGGTTACTTTCCGAGAAAGGCTTATTTAAGGTCCTAAGCTTCGACCTTTCTAGTAAATAATAATTCAAAGATCGCAAGAGTTTGTCAAATGCACTAGCACACATTTCCTTTATTATTAAATATGCAATGATAAAATGCAAAATGTGCATAAAGTGCAATGCAACTCCATGCAAATAAGGAGAGGGATGCCAAAAACTAGAAGAATTAAAAGGAAAAACAAAAAAGTAAGAAAAACAAGAATCAAAATAAGAAGAAAAAGATGGATAAGATGGCAAACTCTCCTCTACAAAATCATTTTTGGTGGCGATCTCACTCTTCTCCTCAACAATAAACGGATCGGGTACTTGAAGGTCAAAAGAGGCAAGAAGCTCATCGAGATTTGGAGTTTTGAGAGATGAGAATGGATATAAAATGGGAGTAGAGGGAATAAGATCAATCTTTCTTGCAAATGGAATATGAGGGGAAAGGATAGAAACAAGGCTTTCACTAACCACTCCACTCACATCACAAGACTTAAGAGGGAAGACGTCTTCCATCAATGACTTATCCTCAAGAACTTCTCCATTATTCATCAAAACTTCAAAATCATCCTCAAGCTCTATGCTACTCTTTCCCAATTGATTATCATTTTTAACATCCATCGAATCAACATAATTGAACTCAAGAATGTCATCATTGCAACCCAATTTTTCTCTTAGCAATTTCAAATCAATTTCCAATTGCAAAAGAGGATCATCAATAGGTGGGGGAGCAATTTGAGAATCAAATTGGGGAAGGGATTCACAATCAAGCATACGAGATTCGTCATTGGGAGCACATGGTTGATCATAGGAATTCATGCACGGGTTTGAAGGCGAGTCATAAGATGCATGTACAACATTATCATTAGAATATACTTCATCCAAATGAGAGCAAGATGGGGGAGACATACAAGTCTCGGGTTCATAACTAGAGAAATTTTCAAGATTTTGATTAGCATGCATTGCCATTTCCCATTCATAGGTATCTCTAGCCAACCATTCAATTAGACTCCAAGCCTCATCTAAAGATTGAGCATGGAAATCACCATTAGACATAGACTCTACCACCTTTCTAGTTTCTTCATTTAGACCCTCAAACATCACATCACAAATTTCCCATTTTTCAAAGTTATGATCACAACCAATAGAATCTCCAAGCCTCCAATAGTATCTCCAAAATACTTCATGTTCATATTGGGGAAGGGAAAAGATTGCCATTTTTTCAATTTTTTTTTAATAAAGAAATCAAGTGAAAATAAAGAAATATTCACAAAAGGCCTAGACTCATCTAATCAACACAAATCAATGTTAGCCGAAGTCCCCCAGCAACGGCGCCATTTTGACGTAGGATATTTTGGTCGTTGGGCAAAACACCAAAGGTCAAACTACCTAACTAAATCACTAAACTAGGTAAAGTGATAAGCAAGGGTCATTCTTCCACAAGGACTAAGGAACATCAAATTGTGTTAACAAAATAATAAGCTAGGCCGAAAAAGAGTCGGAAGGTGTCAACTACCAACTAAAAACTAAGAAAATAACTAGATATCAAAGATAACTAAAGTTAGGAGATGGGATTAAACACCAACTAATCATGAAATAGGCATAAGAATATCAAATATAGAGATAATGCATGAACACTACTTGAATTAGCTATTGACCCAACATACAACTCTCATCCTACTCTCATAGGCGGAAAAATTCTCAAAGACATCAAATAAAGCGACTCTCATCCATTATTAACATATCTCGAGGCTCAAAGTAGCCCAAGTCAATAATAGAAATCAATAGGTCACACTCTCATGCCAACCTAAATCAATCTACTCCAATCTAATACAACATTCAAGTGATCAATGAGAATGCAACATAGATTAGAAAAGCTAAACAAGTAATAATTTAATCACGCAAATCTCTAAATCCAATCTCAAATGCCCAATTCAATCATGGTTGGGTTTTCACCTCAAATCCTAACCAACAAACTACTCCATAAATACAAAAATGAGGACTTTAGAGAAATTAAGCACTAATAACATGATAATAATCCTTAATCTAACAATAAACTAAATAAAATAAACCACATATAATTAAACTAAGAATGAACAACTAATCTAAGAAAAACAATTAAAATAAAGCAATAGAGGAAGAGAGAGTAAGAAATCGCCATTGATAAATTGTTGAATCTTTAATACAAGTTGTCACCCTTGAATCTCCAAATCTTCAATCCCTCTTTGAGTTTTCTCCCTTTTCTCCCTAAACTAAGCTATGGAGGCTAATCCTCCTTAAAACCCTAAAACTCCTCTCAACCTAAGAGTGGTGAATCATCAAAAAATAGACTAAAAAAAACTCCTATATATACTAGTCCTAAAATTAAAAGAGAAAAGAAGCTAAAAAGAAAAAGGAAAATAAAAGAAAAAGGAGTGAAAAAAGGAAGAAATAAAAAAGGAAAAGAAAATAAATTAACAAAATGAGAAGTACAGTCAACGGGAGAAAGGAAAAGAGGAAGAAAAGAAAAAGGAAAATAAAAATGAGAAAAACAAAATCAAGACCCCAAAAGCATCAGACCCTCATCTTTCTCCTTCATTCTTCTTCGCTGCTCACTGCTATGGGAATCCATTCCCTGCTTCACACTTCGTCGCGTCACAATCGTCCATCAGCAAATCAAGGTCTACAAATTCGCTGCATCATCATCTTCATCATTGGCGCAAATCGTGGCCATTGATTTTCATGGTTTCGATTTAATCCCTTTGATTTTCAATTTTCACCATTGGTTTGCTTTAATAAATCACAGCCCTTGATTTGTTTAATGAGTATTCTAGCACGTTTTTTTTATTTGAGCGCCCGCTCCATGGTCGCTCATGGGTCGCTCGTACATTCTGCCTAACATTCTGCTTTTGTTGAGTTCGAACGGAGCGCCCGCTCCGTTGTACAGAGGAGCGTCCGCTCCTCTCTTGACTGGGACAGATTTGCGGTGGATCAAAGGTGGAGTTGGCGGTGCTGCAGGCCAGGAGATGGTGGTGCTGCGATGGAGTGAGGGTGATGTATTGGGAAAGATGGTGGCTTGTGATGTAGTGTGGGTGTGGTGTAGGTTAAGGATAAGAGTGTGGTGGAGGATAAGTTTTGCATTATAACTCCAAAACTAACTCTATCTCTGATGCTCGCACCTCCAAAATGCACACCTACAAGAAAAACCAAAATACGAAGGAAGAACGAGATATAGAAAATAAAGAAAAAATAAAAAGAAATAATAAAATTAAAAGTGACTAAAAGGAAATAAAATAGGAAATTAATTACAGAAACTAAACTAATCCTTCTAAAATAAATGAAACAAAGAAAATTAATAAACTATGAAATTAAGAGCTAAAAACTAATAAAAATCACTATATGAATATACTAAGCTACAAAATATAAAAGAAGAAATAAAGGCTAAAAAAAAGTTAAAATAAATGAAAATAAACTACAAAAATACTCTAAAAACTACCCCTAGAAGTGACATAAATGTCACTTATCAGTTTTATGGTTGATAGTTACGATTTTTGACTTAACTTATTAGTTTTTTTAAGGGAAAAAGCAAGCTAGATTAATTACAAGACAAATTGTCCATGAGTACATAGGGAGCCACCTCCGAAGGGGAGTGGTTTTCCCAAATTTGTTCAACACCAAAAGGTACTAGCCTTGCAAGATGGTGAACAACAAAGTTGCCATCACGCTTTACATGTGACCAAGCAAGAGAATTAAAGAAAATGTTAAGGGGTCTTTTATATTTATAGCTGGTCTTTGGTCCGACGGTCTAACATTAATGATTAAACATCAAATCAATTAGTTAAGCATATTGTAATTAATTAGTTAATTATATAGTCTTGCAAACTTCATCCTCTATATATTAGTTAAGCGCTACAATCAATCAGTTATATTAATTAGCTATGGCTTTCGGGTTAATAATTATGGTTTTGGCTAAATAGTCCAAACTATTAGGTTAATAGTTAGGTATTTAGGTAATAATTTTGGGTTAATAGTGGTGGTTATCATATTTTGGATTAAAGAGAATTAATAGTTAGGTTTTAGGTAATAATTATGAGCAAAATTCATTCTCTAAATACTTCATTACTTATGTTATCTACCACTTGACTTAACTTATTAGTTGAAAAACGACGATTTGCGTCTCACCATCTGCGTCGCACAACATGACAAATGTCGCAGAAGACTCATTTGCGTCGCATGCAACAGGGAATCGACGCAAAAGACGACCGATGTGCGTCGTATGAAGCCCACGTGTGACGCAAATAGTCATCTGCATCGGATCCCTCCTCAAGTCCGACGCAGATGATTCTCCCTCTCTCTTGCACACTCGCACTTATCTCTCTCGCGACATGGCCCTATCTGCGTCGGACTAGTTGGCCCATCCGACGCAGATAATAGGCCCATATTAATCGCGCCCAACTCTTTTAACGCCCCACTTCACCCTCTTAACCTAAATTCCCCACTTCTCAAATTTAACCGCGCCGCTCCCCATCTTCAATCTTTCAAGTTTCAACCCCCTTCTTCCTTCCTCAAAACTCTCATCTTCTTTCTCTCTCCTCCACTCTACAAAACAAATTTTCGCTTCTCAAAAATGCGAACGAACGAAGTTGACGAACGAAGAAGATGTTGCCTTCGTTATCTTGATCGTCTTCTTCATCTTCAGTTTTAGTTTCTCACATCTAAAAAATTCGCCGGGAGCTTCTTGTTGCTCCTGATTGGACTATGAACATCGAAATTTGTGATTTTTGCAATTCTAATCACTGGTAACTTTTTTTCTCAATTTCTTCTTGTTTATATTGATTTTTTTCTTGATTTTTTCGGTTGACTTTTGATTTTTGGAAGCACTTTTGAATTTTCGCCTTTTTTTTTGTTTACCTAGTTGAAAATTACGAGGAATGGATGTTTAATATTGAATGTTCGGTTTTTTTGTTTTCATTTTTTAGATCTGATTTCTTTTTGTTTAATTTTTTCATTCTCAGATCTGGGATTTTCGAAGCGAAATTTTTCCGTTGAAGCCATGAAAACGTCGACGGAATCACAACGAACAATGAGAAGAAAGACAATGAGCGAGTCAACAATACCGAGTAATTTATTTCGTTTTTTTTTAAATTAGGCGTATCTTTAATTTCGTAATTTTCTCTTTTATGATTTTTATGTAATTTTCTCATTTAGATTTTGTGTAATTTTCTCTTTTGGTTTCGTAATTTATGTATTTTTTTTTTTGTAATTAGTGTTTGTAAAAACCACCCCTTCTGCTCATGAAATTTGTTTGAGTTGAAGTTCCAATTGGTTAATTTCTGGTTAATTTGTTTGAGTTGAAACACCAGTTGAAATTCCAATGTTACGAGCTGCAGTTCATGAAATTAATTCTTTTTAAATAAAAAATAGCAATTTGCGTCGGATGTGGACTTATGTCCGACGCAAATCACTGTTTAAGGGGCAAAATAAGGCATGGCTTGGCAAAGACTCATCTCGCGTCGCATGTTAGCAATGTGCGACGCATATGAGTCTAGGCTTGCTGGGCTGCTGTGGCTTGGCGCCTTCCCATCTGCATCGCATGGTAGGCAGGGTCCGACGCAGATAGCTAATCAACTACGTCGCGTTGTTGTCCGACGCAGATCCTGTATCCTGATCTGCGTCGAGGCCTGTGCCGTCGGACCCATGTCCGATACAAATGGGCGCCTCGCATCCGACGTAAATCGTCCATTCTGTACTAGTGTGCATAACTTATAGATGTTGTGAAAATTTTGCCTATGTCAACTAAACCGTCTTTTTGAAGAATTTGCATTATATTCACTAGAAACTATAGTTTCCCTCCCAATATAGTAGTCATACATATAAGTGGTTCTTGCAATATGAAATAAGCCAATCCCTCATATTATTTCAATATGGGACGTTCACATCCTAGTCTTTTCAAAACATTATATTTAAAGACTCTTTTTATCATACACCAGAGTACACCATGAGCATGGTACACCCAAAACTATTTTTTTTGCCCATCACTTATTTAAAATCATCCAAATGAAGTAAAAAATATACTAAAAATAAGAGTTCGAAACGAAAGAATGAAAGATAAATTAAGTGTTGGCTGTCATACCATACGTACACACTCAGGTGTAGTTATGAATTGAACTCGTCACTCACTTTAGCAATTCAATTTCTGAAACTAATACTTCTTTTTATTGGAGAATATGATCGTTTTCCTATTTTCTTAGGCTTTTCTAAATTTTTACGTGTATCACATGGAAATCAATGATCAATAATTTTAGTTTGGTTGTTTTCTTTGACAATGTACTGACAATGATGTGTTAAGGAGCCAAGCTAGCCTCTATGCTAAAACTACGTGCTAGCTGCTCATTAAGAGCTACTTTCAAATGTTATAAAATACAAAATTCCTGCTTGATTAACTTAATTAATAATATTAGTTAATCAAGTCAGATTCACATCTTATTTTGTTGAAAGGGATGCATGATACGTGAATCATGAATCGTGACAGACCTATATTTAGGCATGAAAAAGTACCCCCAAGCTGGCAATATAATGACGTAAATTGGACTTTGTTTACTGCGATAGGACATAGGTATGTATTAGTTGTTTTCTTTTGAATTTTACAACTTTAGTTGTAAGATCTCTTACGCACCTGTAACTTATTATTTGGTCCACTCTTGCAAATCCCCATCTCGAAGTGATCATATGTTTTTCATTTTGTAATACATTATTTTTTGAAGATAAGGAAATTGATAGAGTATAAAACTATTTTTGGGGATCCAACCATCAGTTTAAGCTTTTGGTTGCATTGATCCTTTGACATGGTATCAGAACCAACGTGATATAAAGGTCACGGGTTCATATCTCACCAACCCCTCCTTTCTAAGTGAAATTTTTAGCGCCAATGGGCTCTTGCGTGAGGGGCGTGATAAAGTATAAAACTATTCTTTGGGATCCAGAACCATAAGGCATCGCTTGGAAACATATACTATTTCATTTCAAATTTGGAATTCAAAATTTATTAATTCAATCCAAATCTAGAATTTAAAATACCATAATTCAATTCAAATCTAGACAGTGTTTGGTAAATACTAGAAGTTTGAATTCCAAATTTTACATTCCAAATTATTGTTCCGAAAGATACTAGAATTTCAAATCCACTGGACTTAAGCTAGATGATAAGAAAACGAAAAAGGATGAAGATTTTTTTTTTGGTGATCAACGCAACCAACTTAAATTACCAAATTAAAGAGGTTCTTACAATCCAAAGCATTAATATCCATGCAATAACTAGGGGGGAGGGAAACAACCTAGTTACATTGCTATTACAATCTGTCATCCTACTATGCTTCGCTAGTACATCCGACGTACAATTGTAAACCCGATTACAATAATCAATCCTCACTTCCGGGAGCTGCTTCCACAGCTTTCTGCAATGATACAACAAACTTGAATATTTATTAGCATTTCCATCGTAAGTATTTAACATTTCAATCGCCACTCTACTATCCGAATATAACATGGCCTTAGTAAACTTGTACTCAATAGCAACACATAATCCGTTATATATAGCCATAATCTCCGACATGAGGATGTCTAATGCAAAGGAATGCTTTTCAAAACCCACAATCCACCTCCCATATTGATCTCTAACCACCCCCCTAGACCGATGGCCCACTCCTTGTTAACGAAGGAAGCATCTACATGGATTAATGTGATCCGGGGAAAATTAGGAAGACTCGGGGTCACAACCCCTACCAGTTGGGGAAGAGAATTCGAGATACGGAGCCACTCTAAGGTTAGGTTCGAGGCCTTTTGCAAAATAAGGGTGGGGTTAGAAGGCTTAACTTGATGAAAACTACAATTATTACGATCCTTCCACAATTCATGGCATATGTAAGGGAATATATCTCTCCATTCAAGGCCCTTATATTGATGATCAGCCTTAAGGTTGAATCTAAGCCACTCACGAAGGTCGTGTATCCTAGGCTGATCGGGATACGCTACATCCCACACATTACAAGAGTCCGGGCAGGTTTTAAGCACATGGAGAGAGTTTTCGAACGGGTGGGAGCATCTAGGACAACTAGAATCCAGGGATATGTGGCGAATAGACAGGAGGCTCTTATGGGGGATTCTATCCCACCATAGGAGCCAGAAGAAGAATTTGAGTTTAGGTTCCATCCTATGCTTCCAAAACCAATCCACATCCACCAGTGGAGTCGAGATAAGAGCTCGGTAAGCTTGGCCTAAAGAAAAGCCCTTGTGAGTTACAAAACTAGAAGTGAGGAGGTCTTCCTGCTCCCCATCAGGGGGCATGTATAGCTTATGGAAACAACAAGCTAAACAATTTGGAAAGTTAACTTCAATTAGAAAGACAGACATTTTGACCTTTGATGCCCTTAATTAAGGTAATGATTTTCTTTTTTATCAAAATTAATTCACACCTTACAAGAAAGGAAAAAAGAATCAAAATGGAGTGTGACTGAGAGAGAATGGTTTGGTAGTTTACGTGCTCACTCTTTGAGCTAATTTGTTGGGTTTTTGGTTGAGTCCTTGTTTGTGTATATTGTATAGGTGTTGCTGTATTGCAGCTAGGATGTAGGATGTAAAGGGTGGCACTTTGTGAGCAGCAGGTGATAGCCTAGTGGTGTTGGCATCACCTCCGATCCCATCGATCCTAGGATCGAGTCTCACCCCTTGCAAGGAGGAATCTCCAATTTTCCTCCCTCCTTGCAAGGGACTTCATCTTACCTTTAAAAAAAAGGTGGCACTTTGTTGCTTTTTGGTAATAGATCACTTACATTTTACCGAAAAAAAAAGAATCAACGAAGAAATTTAAACCTGTATGTTGGGTATACATCCCAAGTCCCACATCGGAGAGATATGAACGAGTTACTTAGTTTATAAGAGCTCACCAACTATATTAGTATGAGGCTTTTTGGGAAGGAGCCCAAAAAGTAAATCCGTGCGGGTTTGACCCAAAACGGACAATATCATGCTAATGGTGGACATGCAGGTGAACTCGTGGGCCCTACAAATGGTATCAGAGAGAGATCAATTTATCGGGATAGAGCTGGGTTTTAGAAATGATATGGACGCAAAGTGGATTTGAAATTCCAAAATTTTAATATCTCGTAAAGTTGTAATTTGGGTAGGGAATTGGTCGAAATCTGAATTTATATGTCGAGGATTTCCAACAGGTTAATATTGGACCAAATCCTTCGTTTGAAATGAAATGTCTATTTTCAAACAGACCATAAGTTTAATGGTCTAATTACAATCCTCTCCTTTAAAAGATATATAATACCAAAGTGTCTATTATTCCTAGAATAATGGCCAGGTCTTCAATTCTTTTTATGGAGAGTCTCCAATATTCTAAAGTAGACATTGGATATATCATATATGTAGGAATTAGTAATATATCTGAAAAAACGGTCAAGAGAATACATTATTGCTTGCTAACATTAAATCTGAAGGTTTTAGTGATGGTAATGTGGGTATGACTAAACTCATTATCTTAATACATTTGTTTTACTATGGTTAAGGCTTTATAGATAGATTGAATAAAGTCGTTGAAGACTGTAACAACTAAAATAAGACGGAGGAAGCAGCTAGGGCCTGGGAGCCTTTGGATGGGGTGGGGGAAACAACTTGTTTTGGAAATATAAATTCTCGGTGGACCTTTACGCACATATTCAGGAAGATATATAATGATATCCGAGTTGCTAACCATGGGACTACATTATTTTGGTTATTTCACTTTATGTTTTCAGTCACCTGCTACAAGCAGCAATATCCTTGAGTGGTCATCGCAACGGTTGCTCTTTGTTTGTCCTTTTTTCATGTCACGGGTTAGCCGCCTTTTTTGTTTCATCTCATTCTACCTCATCAGCTTCTTGCTCATCGAACAACTTGCTAGCTAACAAGTTGTAAGTGCGGTGGATTCGTTAATTCTAAACAGAGGATGCAAATAATACTTTCTTGATTAATATGGCAAATGATAAGAAATGTTGATTCTCATAGTAAATTTTCCACAACTTATGTTAAAAAAATGTAAGGAGTACAATAATGTTGTATTCAAAATTGTGGATCATCTCATACTAGCGAGTTGGAATACACCAAAGTATAGGATACATGATAGTAAAATCCAATTGCAACTAGCTCGATAGCTAAGCCTAGCAATTACTATATAGATACTATATAGCTCAACTAGTATAATTTACCTGCCCAGTGCACACAAAACTTGACCCCAGCTAGCCAAAAAACAAACAATTTATGAATCTGAGTAATCAATTGACAAGAACAGATTATGAATCATGCATACAACAAATAATAAGCCTCCAAAAGAATAATTAGTGAGTAGCCCAGAAGCTGCCTAGTCTTTGTGCCTTGTCCTCTTCCTCATCCATGGTATCCGCAAGTGCGGTTCCCTGGTCTCGGGCAAGAAGAACGCGAACATTCCACAGACACCGATCACAACCCCGAACACCCCGTACGCTATAAACGGGTTCTGTCGCCCTGCTGCCACCAAAGGCGGGGCGAAGGCCCCGCCAAACACAAGTGCTTGGCGAGCCATAGAAACCGCCGAATTTCGAACACAAGTAGGGAACAATTCAATTGTGAAGATCAACATGAGGTTCAACCCGGAGACAGCACAAAGGAATGAAAGTATCTCAAGCCCGACTTGTACGCCCATCAAATTTCCTGCCAAAACTACCAAAACGCTAAGCAACCCACTTACTAGGGTGAACCCAATTATAGCAGGCCTCCTATCTAACCTATTAATCAAAACAAAGGTAAGAAATGAGCCAGGTAACTCGGACAATGCATTAAGAGTAACACTAAAATAAAGGTTAAAAGGCAAGTTCCCAAGTGCTAAGGGCATCCCATAATAAACCACTCCAATCCCAACACACATCCATGAAACGGTAATCAATCGTCGAATCGCCCATGGCCTCGACACCATGACCCTCATCGCGGAGTACACATCAGTGTCATCTCCGCGAGGGGCTTCCTCTTCACCAAAGAAGCTCAATGTGAGGCTACTTTGGTGTAACGTCGCGATGTTTTTAAGAGCATCCATAGCTTCCTGCCTACGCCCCTGAATAAGGAGCCACCTCGGGGACTCCTTTACAAAAACCATTACAAGCACGCAGTAAATCAAGGCCGGTGCCGAGGTCCACAAGTACAACGCGCGCCACGAGCCTTGTGTCAAGTAAGCGATCCCAGGAAGTGACAAAAACCCAAAGGAGAAACAAACAAATCCAACCACACCAACTTGACCACGCCATTGCTTTCCAACCACCTCGGTGGCTAAAACCAATGAACACGTTCCAATCGCAGCCCTACCGAACCCTGAAACAAATCTTAAAAACGCATAAGCCCAAATATTCCTAGAGAACATAGCTGTGAAAAACCCTGATAAAGACATGGCTAGAGTACAAATTAAAAGGAGCTTCTTGCGCCCAAGCCATGAATCCGCCAACGTAGCTAGCACAAGCCCACCAATAAGGCAACCGATGAAAAACGACGAGGCCGGAAGCCCCGTCAAAAAAGAGTTGGCACATTGTAAGCCATACTCTGATATAATCGTGGCCTCCCTTGGGGCGTCCCATTCCCATGTGACGCCCCTAGGGAGATTGCATATGTCGGCCCCGCATTCGGCCGACGTGCAATGCCACGATGGTTCCGCATCGGTAAAGATCGATATAAATGTTTGTTGGGCATCAAATGCCCAAGCAAAAGACACAAGAACACATTGGATCATTTGCGCCCATCCTAAGTTTCCAATACATTGTTCAATACGATCGTTGACCGTGGATTTTTTTACGCGGGAAGGGTTATGATAATCATAACCTTCATCGTTTTGATTTGAGAGAAGTGGAGAAGAATCCGCCATGAAATTTGTGCGTTTTAATTTGTTTTTGGGTATGTTTTTTTGGGGATTGAGGGAATTGATGTAAATTTGTTCTTGTTGTTGGGAGTTGTGAAAAAAGAGGATGAAAAATGTGAGGTATTTAAGGGTGGGAGAGGTATTTTAGGACAAAAATCAATTGGGATCGGATGTCGACCAAGCATGTGAGTCAAAATCGTGAGTCATAAAAGTTGACGTGGAGATGAATATGATCCTACAATGATAGACTAGTTTCCAGAGAAATCCCAATCAATCAATGGTAACAGCTTGTCGTTGAATTTTAATAAGTTATTTTAGACTACTTGATTACAAAATAAACTGAAAAGATTCGCCGTCCTAATTACAATTAATACTACAAAGGAGGGGGTTAGGTTCCAAGTTTTGTGGTGTACGTATACTAGAAACTTGTTACTTGCTTTTGAGGAAGTTTGAATAATCAATGACTAAAGTTAATTAGGGCGGGCGAGAAGGTAGTGGAGAAAGGTGATAATTATTAGCCGCAATGTGAGCTGAATCTCTATTTCTATGGACGGTGGAGAAATTTCAAGGATACTCTGAAGATAATATTAGCTCATAAATAGAATTATAATTGATTTTCTTTCAAAAAAGAAGAATCATAATTGAAAAAAAATTATTCAAAGAAAACAATTTTCAATGTCGTTTTAAGTTTTTTTTAATAGGTTAGAAGAGATTCTTTGGACTGTCCTCGTACAGGGCCCCCACCCAGAGGCCCATTACAACCTCTTTTTTTAAGCTTGTACAAAAGGAGAGAAGATCATTTTTTTCCTTTGGTGAATGAGAAATCATTATATTTAATATGGCATACCAAAATTCAAAAAATTAAATGAAAAATATGCGTGGCAACATCACTATAATTGTGGAGAACTGAAGGATAATGAGAAAAAACGAGACGGAACTTTTTTGAGAGGTAAGTTGTCAAATCTTTGCCGGTAAGTTATATACATATATATGGTTATGTTTTATTACCAGAATTTTGTTCCATGATATTCTTCTAGGTGCACAACAAATTCAAATCTATCAAAACTAATAGGAAATATTTGACAGGAATAATTTTAATTAAGTGTGAGATATAAGAAAATATCAATCCCGGGATTGACAAGTCTCAGAATAATTTCATTTTTGTTATATTATCACATGGATGTACTAGCAATAGACATAGTTAAATATCTTGACTTTATAATCACTTAAAACTTTATATTCTTTAAAAAGTCATTTTCTCAATGTGACAGATTCTATGTCAAAAACAGATGGAATAAAATGAACAAAATTTCAAAATTTTGGTTTCAAGTGGTGGAAAATTAAAGTAAATAAAATTTATATTATGTCTATCATAAAATCACCCATTTAACAATATACTTAACTTGGGACTAATCTTAAAGTTTGTCAAAATTGGAATTACTTCAACTTTATGACATATACTTAAAATCAATGCGGTAAAAGACTCCATTTTAATAAATCATTGATATGATAATAAAGTGAGCCTCTTAATTTACCTATAATTCAAAAATTTATATCTGATTTTTCTACGGTATCAATTTGTAAATTTCGAGAGCGAGGGATATATATAGCTTAGTTGGTTAGAGCTTTTCTCCCAATTTTAGGAGATCCTGGGATCGACTCTTATCTCTTACCCTTGTGGCTTCTCTAAATGCCAAAAAAATCATATGTAAATTTAAGTGCCTATCACTATTTGCTCTTAACCAACTCACTTTATGCCATAGACAATTGGACATGGAGGTCCACAAGCATTATTCTTTTAGTGGGACCAGTACTACTATTACATGTACTCTCAAGACTCAAGAGTAGGTGCCCGCCTGCCCGGTCCTTGCAATTTATGTGCCAATAATGGTGATTGTAGGATGATCTTGGGAAATGGATACAATCAACGGTCATTATTAGTTTTGCATCCAAAATAAAATAAAAGGAAAGCAAATTTGTCCTCGTTAGTTTTCAAAGTACTATCTCGTACCCTTCATGAGTTGGACGGTTCAATGTGATCACATGCAATGCGATGTGCCCTAAGGATGGCTAAATCAGTAACTGGTACAATTTTGATTAATCTCTCGTAATATGACGCATTTAGGTGATACTTCTATACTCTCCAAATTTTGTTGCTTTACATTTTGAGAGTAAGTTTTCTGAAAAAATGTTCTATTTTATATATGTTTAAGCTGATAATAGACATTTTCTTTTAAAATATTTTTTTCATAAAGGCTACCAAGAAATGGAATGTGTAGCCAACTTCGTGCATAAGCCCATGTGTCATGTTCAGACTATTTTGAAGTACGATTGTGTTGTGCATGTGAATGTTAAGTTTTGATGATGAAAAATAATATAATATGTTATAGTATGAAAGTTTGTGACAGATGGTTGAGAAAGGAATAAATAAATGAAGACTGTAAAGAAGTGAAGAATCAAGATTGAAGTTCAAGTTTATATTGAATTCCAAGTTTAGTTACTATACGCAAAATGTAATATGCTAGAACTAGATGATATATTATGTGCCAAATATAGAAATATAAAATTAGGATAATTATTATTTTCTTAGAGTTAAGGAAATAAATAATTATGTTAATTTTATATATCTGTATAAAAGGAAAAAGATTTTTGAAAGAAAAAGATTTTCGAAAACAACAGATTTTCGAAAACAAGTTTTAATAAAAACCGATTTGGAAAAGGATTGTGAAAAACCGATTGATAAAAGAGTTTTGAAGACAAAAGGAGTTTTAATAAAGAAAACAAAGATAAAGAAAAAAAAGGGAAAACTGATTTTGATAACATGTTTTATATAAAGGTAATTACTAGTTGATTTTGGAGAATTCTTATCTTATAAGGATTGAAAAGAAAAATAAGTTTTTATGAAAGATAAAATTTGTTTTTAATAAGGAAAAAGTTTTATCCCTTAATTTATGGAGTAAAAGATAAGTATATTTTTCTGAAGGGTTTTCGGTCAGTCAAGAAGCATATAAGGGATTGTAATTCAGTTTCATAACTCACGTTTTCAGAGAGAAAAAAATCGGAGATATTAAGAGCTGAAAACAGTTTCCTAAGGCACAGAGTATAGCACAGAGTTCTAGTCAGGTTAGGAAACTAAACCAACGTTTGTAATTGTCCTCTATTTGCTTGAATAAGAAGCACGCTTTTGAGGATCTTTTCTTTCTGTAATTTCATTATTATAGAGAGTGGCAACACTTAGAGTTAAGTGTTGGGGAGCACTACTAGGGTTAGTAGTGGGGGAATCGAATTGTATCAAGAGTTTGGTATTTTACGATTCAAATAATAAAAGAGTAGTTTGTGTGGACGTAGATCTCAGAGGTGAGATTGAACCACGTTAAATTCATGTGTCTTATTATTTGATTTCATTGTTTTATTATTTGATATAATTGTTTTAGTGTTTGATTAAGTTTCGTTTGAGCAAAAACGTTAATCGGAGATTTTACGAGTGAATAACACAGTGCACGGCACTGTGCCATAAGAGTGTTTTTGCGAAAATCGATTAGATTTGGCCACTCAATTCAACCCCCCTTCTTGAGTGTCACCTTGAGTTCCAACAAGTGGTATCAGAGCAGGCTATTCTCGAAAGGCTCATCCCTAGAGAATAGAAGTCATGAACATGCAAGATGACTCTCGAGATAGACATACAAAGTGCCCAATTTTTAACGGAAAAGACTATGGATGGTGGAAGGCTAGGATGAGGATCTACATCCAAGGATCGGATTATGAATCTTTGGAAAGTCATAAGAAAAGGACCAATCCTTATCCAAATCAAAGATCTTTGAAGGAAATATGGTCGACAAAGATGAAGATGACTACAATTCGATCGACTATGCAAAAGCCGAAAAAAACTTCAAAGCTATGAGTATTCTCCAATATGGAATTGGACCCGATGAATACTCAAGGATCTCGGCTTGTACTACAAAGAAAAGAAATATGGGACACGTTCGGAGTTGGCCCACGAAGGTACGAATGAGGTAAAACAATCTAGAATAGATTTGCTTGTCCAACAATATGAATTGTTTACTATGAATAAGGACGAATCTATTAAAGAGATGTTCACTAGATTTACACTAATCACTAATGAATTACGTTCTCTAGGCAAAACATATACTTCGAAGATTTAGTGAGAAAGGTGTTAAGAAGTTTAACAAATCGATGGCTCCCAAAAATAACCGCTATTCAAGAAGCTAAAGATTTGACTAAACTTTCACTTGAACAACTTATTGGATCATTAATGACTCATGAACTTGTCTTAGATTCTAAAAATAATGAACCAAAAAGTAAAGGTATAGCCTTGAGAACCGAATTGGAAATTGAAAATAGTGATAGTGATGATGATATTGATTTTCTTACTCGAAGATTTAAAAATTTTCTCAAAAAGAACAAAAACAACAATCCTAGAAAAGATGAAAATTTCAAAGGTAAGAGCACAACATCTAACTTTAAGAAAAGTGCTACTAATTCGGGTTGTTTCAAGTGTGGAGAGTTAAATCACAGGATAAAGGAATGTCCCTTATGGAATGATGAGAAGCCTAAAGAAAAAAGGGATCAAACAAAGAAGGAGTTCAAGAAAGCAATGATTGCTGCCGTTTGGGGAGATTCAGATTCTGATGAAGAACAGTCAGAGGCACAGTGCCATGAAGAAAAATTATGTCTGAATGCTGTACAGACATCACAGAGAAGGGCACAGTGCCAGGACGACTCTCACTTGTGTCTAATGGCGAAAAGTTCAAACTACCAAGATGAAACTGAAGACAGTGAGGTAAGTCTTCTTTCTCTGAAACCTTCAATACATCTTCTTTCAAAAAACCAACTTGTTACTTTGCTTGGAAATATCATTGATGATTGTCAAGAAATGAATGATGATTTTTCAATCATGAAAAAGGAAGTAAAAAATTTAACTAAGCAAAAGATTGGGTTGGAATTGGAATATAAGGATTTATTAAAGGACTGTAAAGAACTGATGAAGAAGAGTGATGAACTTGAAAAAATTATTGAAGGGAAAGATACTGAGATAAACGCTCTAAGATACGAAAAGTCTCTTGCTAACGAAATCGTAAATGACACAGTGCCATACACTGTGTTAGAAGCTGAAAAATCGAGTCTTGAAAAGCAAATTGAATCGCTAAATCATGAGTTAGTTGAACTAAAGAATTCAAGACAGAAATCAAGAATTGTTCCACTAATACTGCCTAGTGATGCTAAGATAAGTGAAGAACTTGATAAAGTTAAGAGAGAATTAGAAATTTCGAGAAAAAGAAATAGTGATCTAAATACTTCTGTTGAATTCTTGGAATCACAATTGACTATTGGTCGAAAAATGTATGAAAAGTGGTCGTATGGTCTAAAAGCTCTCGATTATTTATCTAGTACAACTAGCAATCGAAACAGAATTGGTTTAGGATATACAGACCAGAGGCACAGTGTAAGGCACAGTGCCAAAAATTTTGAAAGAGACTTTTGTAAAAGAAAATATGTCGATCTACCTGAATATTTGATTTGCAACTTCTGTGGAAAGAATGGACATCTTATGGATAATTGTAATGTCAAGACAAAGAGTGTTGCGAAAAATGTAAAGTATGTAACTCAAATATGGGTTAGAAAAGACTTGTTAGAAGCTCAACGAAAGACAAAGGGACCCAAGCAGATCTAGGTTCCTAAAACTAACAAGTGATCTTTGTGTAGGCAAACGTGAGAGGACGCAGCCTATGGTATCTTGACAATGGCTGCTCAAGACATATGATTAGTGATAAATCTCAATGCCTCTCACTAGTAGCCTACCATGGAGGGTGTGTTACATTTGGCGACAACAAAAAGGGAGAAATATTTGGTATTGACAAACGTCGGCAAATCCCTAACACATTCCATAGAGAATGTGATGTTGGTAAGTGGTTTGAAAAATTTGTTAAGCATATCCCAATTGTGTGATCAAGGTAGTTATGTTGAATTTCATGCATGAATATTTTACAATATAATTTGTGGCTTTGGGATTAATTTCTGGAAATTAGTTGAGTATTATGCTTGTTGTCCTCCTTTAAATATGTTAATTGGAGTAGGAGTGCATGTCTTTGTGAAACATTGTGAGAAAAAGTCTACTTGATATAAAAAGGACTCGTAATGGTCTAATGATGCTGTCCTAATGTCATGATCCTAAGTTGCCGAACTAATGAGCTATATGATCCTAAGTTGCCGAATTATTGAGCTATGAAATGCTAATTCTTTCTCCTATGGCAAGCTTGATCTTTATCCCGATATTCTGATTTTCTATTTATGAGTTTGACATTCGTGCCTCATTATTTCTTTCTTTCATATGTCTCACCTTATAGTCATTTCCCTATTATTATCTTTTCTTCACCCATTTATCCAAAGTTCAACAAGTGCTTTTAATTTTGATTAATGATAATTTATGGGGCAAGAACATCTTGATAAGATGATGGAAGAAAAAGACGCATCAATTAAGGGGGAACATGAAAAGGTTGGAATGAAACACAAATACGTGAAAGAATGAAAGGTACTGATTCACATTGTGTAAGACACAGTGCCAGGAGATGCATAAAAAGAAAATGAGGTCCGAATTAACTTATTATCATTGATCTCTTATTGATTGACTCTAGTAATATTGTATGGTCTGCTTTTCCTTCATAAAAAAAAAAAATTAAAAAAAAGGAAAGGAAAAGAAAAGAAAAGAAAAGTAAGACACTTTTTTTAGATAAGTCCTAGAGTTCACTGGCACAGAAACACACACAGTGCCACAGTGAAGAAAGTTCTATGATGCTATTTGCGGAAGTTGAAAATCTTTAAAGAAAGGTTTAAGCACTTGTTGAGCCAATTGCCATTTCAAATCTTCAAGCTTGCATTACCTTTCTTTATCTTACTTTCTTAGCTATCACCCATGATCCTTCATGATTATTTCTTGCTTCATAATTTCGGATTGTGAGTTGGATTATTTTTTGCTTAATGACTTCGGATTGTGAATTGGATTATGACATAGCACCAGCATCCTTAGTATTTATTGCTTGAGCTACTTGCATTATTTTGCTGACTATATATCACTTTGACTCGCGAAACATGTTGATGCTCTCCTTTTTGATAATGTCAAAAGGGGGAAGATGGGTATAATACTTAGACTAATGAATAATTGGTTATCTTGGTTACCATGTTACTTGTGAATGATGTTGAGTTATTTTCCCTTATGTGATTAATGGTGCATATTTTGAGGGGGAAAAAGTGATTACTTAATAATATTATATTGAGTGTTTGTCATCATCAAAAAGAGGAAATTTGTTGTGCATGTGAATGTTAAGTTTTGATGATGAAAAATAATATAATATGTTATAGTATGAAAGTTTGTGACAGATGGTTGAGAAAGGAATAAATAAATGAAGACTGTGAAGAAGTGAAGAATCAAGATTGAAGTTCAAGTTTATATTGAATTCCAAGTTTAGTTACTATACGCAAAATGTAATATGCTAGAACTAGATGATATATTATGTGCCAAATATAGAAATATAAAATTAGGATAATTATTATTTTCTTAGAGTTAAGGAAATAAATAATTATGTTAATTTTATATATCTGTATAAAAGGAAAAAGATTTTTGAAAAAAAAAGATTTTCGAAAACAAAAGATTTTCGAAAACAAGTTTTAATAAAAACCGATTTGGAAAAGGATTGTGGAAAACCGATTGATAAAAGAGTTTTGAAGACAAAAGGAGTTTTAATAAAGAAAACAAAGATAAAGAAAAAAAGGGAAAACTGATTTTGATAACATGTTTTATATAAAGGTAATTACTAGTTAATTTTGGAGAATTCTTATCTTATAAGGATTGAAAAGAAAAATTAGTTTTTATGAAAGATAAAATTTGTTTTTAATAAGGAAAAAGTTTTATCCCTTAATTTATGGAGTAAAAAATAAGTATATTTTTCTGAAGGGTTTTCGGTCAGTCAAGAAGCATATAAGGGATTGTAATTCAGTTTCATAACTCACGTTTTCAGAGAGAGAAAATCGGAGATATTAAGAGCTGAAAACAGTTTCCTATGGCACAGAGTATAGCACAGAGTTCTAGTCAGGTTAGGAAACTAAAACAACGTTTGTAATTGTCCTCTATTTGCTTGAATAAGAAGCACGCTTTTGAGGATCTTTTCTTTCTGTAATTTCATTATTATAGAGAGTGGCAACACTTAGAGTTAAGTGTTGGGGAGCACTACTAGGGTTAATAGTGGGGGAATCGAATTGTATCAAGAGTTTGGTATTTTACGATTCAAATAATAAAAGAGTAGTTTGTGTGGACGTAGATCTCAGAGGTGAGATTGAACCACATTAAATTCATGTGTCTTATTATTTGATTTCATTGTTTTATTATTTGATATAATTGTTTTAGTGTTTGATTAAGTTTCGTTTGAGCAAAAACGTTAATCGGAGATTTTACGAGTGAATAACACAGTGCACGACACTGTGCCATAAGAGTGTTTTTGCGAAAATCGATTAGATTTGGCCACTCAATTCAACCCCCCCTTCTTGAGTGTCACCTTGAGTTCCAACAGATTGTGCTTTGCACTCTTTCATTTCTGATGACCAAGGTGAAGCCCTAGTGTGGCAACACGAGCTTGTGTGGGCATAGTAGGCACAAGGGAGGACTTAATTAGTGAACATGGTCGCAAACACTTGCCTTACTGCCTATTAGCGACAAGAGCGGAAGTCTCACGGTGGGGTTAGGCACCTAACAGGTAAACGGGGCAGGGATGACAAAAGCAATGCACTCATCATGCATGTAAGACTTGTAGGGGTCTCTCAGTGATGGTCTCGTGAGAAAGCTCTAATAATAATTGTCATGGTCTAAGTGTTTTGATGCTTTGATGTGTGGTGCACTCTTTCCCCTTATATACAACAAGATAAGGGTGCAAGCTAAGCCTAGTGTGAAATGAGACTTGTGCACACATCACAGGCATAAGCGAGAATTTTGTTAGTGAAAAGGGATACTCTTGCTTATTTGCAACACGAGCGTGAGTCTTGTGTCAGTCAGGACTTATGTGCGCTTAAAAGAAACCCGAGCTAGACAACGAAAGAGTGAAAGAGGGATTGTGATTGTTAAGAAGCTTTTACCTGGTACGATACACTTTTAAGGTTGGTCAAACAACTCCTCATATGTAGAACATGGAACAATTATAATTTGTACCATGTCATTTGCGCAAATAAAAGTGGTAATCATCACTGCTCGCTAGCAACTTTTTATATTTTATTACTAGCTTTTTATGCACGCTATGCGTGCAGTGATATTTTGAAAAGCTCGGTAATAAAAGAATCAAAAATGAAATTATGAAAGTACATATCTAAGTTCACCTCCATTTGGTGAGTAAGAAAGATTTAAATACTTACAAATAGTATTTAAAAACATTTGAGTAAGAAAGATTTAAATACTTCCTCTGTTACATAATAAGTGAAACACTTACTATTTTAGAACGTTTCAAAATAAGTGAAACATACCTTAAATAGAAAAAAGAAAGTGACAAAATGACAAGAGTACCCATCACAAACTTGTGTGGTTTGCTTTTCTCTCTCCTCCTTTTAAGGGTATTTTATGACTTTTTATCTTTTGAAAGTGATGTTTATTAAATCTTGTGCCCAAACACTATGTTTCACTTATTATGGAATGGAGAAAGTACTTACAAATAGTATTTAAAAACATTTTGATAAGTAAGTATAAGTGACGAAATTGCATATCCAAGTAATGAAGAAAACTGGATTTTTTTTGAAGTTTGTGTTCGTAATTAATTTGGTATTATGGAATTTTTTTTTAGTTTGAATATGAGTTGCTCTGTAATGAGAATGCCATGTTTTTTTTTTACTGCCTATGGTATTAATTTTTGGTAAGTTCTTGGTTATAAATTTTTTTAGTTGATTAGATGTAAATTTAATTTGATTGAATCTTTTTTATTGGTAAGTTTATGTCATTGACCATTATATGAGTTGATTTGGTTTAATAGAGATTTTATTGAATTTTTTTTGGCAAGTTTATGCGTGTAATGATTTTTGATTTACTATTGGAGGGTGTAGTTGGATTGTAATATTCATGATGTGGAGGGGTGGATATGTAAATTCGAGGGGACATCTATCAGCCACCTTGGCTTATATAATAGAGATATGCGGGGGAAATATTCATAAGCATTCTTTCTGTCAAGTGGTACCTCAACTGTATCAACTATTGAAAGCAACTATACAGCTTTATGAGCTTTTAGTTTAAAAATTACTTCCGTTAAATAATTAATTAATTCATAAGTCACCAGAATAGCTGTGTTGATATTGATTAGTATAAATTATGATGGTACCTCGCGTGATCAACAATGATCTGGTTAGAATAATACTTCTTCCGCCCCAAAATTATTATAACACTTGCATTTTATAGTAGCTCTTTAATTTGCAATATTTTTATTCATGGAAAAAAAAGATATAACCACACATGAGACCACTTACACAATTATACTAAATAACTTTTCTCTCTCCTCAATTTAGCATAAATATTCACACAATACCCCATTTCCAACTCATTCCTAAATCTCCGTACCAAAGACAAGTGTTGCAATTACTTTAAATTGAAAAAAGTACTTATGAACTCAGTGGTGAAATTTTGGAGATGGAGCAACTGTATTGATTGTCTTGTGCCTTAAATAATTATGAGTTGTAATAGTGATGTTATCACATGCAATAATAATGCGGTGTGCACATTTGTCTTGGTTTATCTTGATAATTTTGTTGGATTTTTTAACTGGGATAATACAAACTTTTGCCCGTTCTCTCGCAATAATACAAACTTTTGATTATTTTTTAATAATACAAACTTTTGACCAAAATTCCTCCAGTAGGTCATGACCGGTTAGTCACTTGGGTAAACTGGTGACGTGGCTCTTTTTTTTTCGTTATTTCCCCTTCTTCTTCTTTGTTTGCTCTGGTTCTTCTTCCTCCATTTTTTCCTTTCATTCTTCTCTCCTGCTCCCCCTCCACTGTCTTTCTCCCTTGCCCACCCCTGACCCCACCCCCACCCCCACCCCACCCCTAGCCCCTGCCGACTTGCCCAGCCACCGTTTCTCTCTCTTCCTCCACCCCATCGACAAATTTCCACCACAATCGCACCCTTCTTCTTCCCTCGTCTTCCTCCCGCGAGCCGCCAAGCGCTGCTTTCGTCCATGGGAAACTCGTTCTCCGTTGTATGCACTATGCAGCAAGTAATCCGGCCACAGTAACGTCGAATTGCACTTGTTCGTCGGTGTCGACTCTCGATTTCTTAGCTTCATCACAATCAAAAATTAGAGGATATTACTAAGATTACTCCATGCCAATCGAAAATTAGTTGCTGTTAATCAGATTTTTTAGTTCGATTTAGATTACTCCAAAATATTGGTCCATACTAATACTAACAACGACTAATCAGATTTTTTGGAATGTTGTTTTGAGTTTTTGATGGATTTGAAATAATTTTTCAGTTTTTGATGTGTAATTATAGGATTGATGATAAATTTTAGTTCGGTTATCTTGTGAAAATTGAATGTTAAGTTGAATTTCATTTGTAATTTCCACTCATGGATAGAGTTTGATAAATTTTAGTTCGATTCTTGTGAAAATTGAATTGGTTGAAGACGGTGGTATTGAAGTGGTGATTGAAGTGGTGTTGTGTTGATTAGAGTTAGTTTTGATTTTCAATTTTGTTCCAAATGGTGGGTGATTCGAGTTTTTGGGTTAAATGTGGAGTTGGGTGCAATGGTGGTGTGGTGATTACGCCTGCCTATGGCAAGGTGTGGAAGGAGGAGGTTTTGTGGGCGGGAGGGTGTTTTCGTGGTGGGGCGGGGGTGGTTCCGTGGAGGAGGGGGAGGGTGGTTCCGTGGGGAAGGGTGGGGGGAGGGTGGGGGCCGGGGTAGGGGAGGGGGGAGGAGAGAGAAAGGAATTTTGTTTTGTTAAATTTTTTTTTACCTGTTTTAAAGGTCACAGGTCAACTTGACCTGCTGGAGGAATTTTGGTGTGAAGTTTGTATTATTAAAAAATAATCAAAAGTTTGTATTATTGCGAGAGAACGGGCAAAAGTTTGTATTATTCTAGTTAAAAAATCCAATTTTGTTTATACATTGTTTATGCGACTTCCAGCCACTTGGGACCATGGTGCTTAATTTGGGATAAGAACTTGGGAAAATTTCATAATACTACCTTTTATAATAATTTTTTTTTCAAAAAACTACCTTTTAAAAATTTTCTTTCAAAAAACTACCTTATGTAACAAATTTCTTTCAATATACTACCATTTTACCCTTTATGGGGTTTAATCACTAATAATTAAGTCACCATAAATTACTTTTCTTTCTTCCCTTCTCGTTTCTCTCCTTTTTCTCAATACCCAACCGGCAGCAACACCTACGACGATTGTCATTTATTAATTATTATAAAATATAAAAGTGAAATGGTAGTATATTGAAAGGAATTTGTTATATAAGGTAGTTTTTTGAAAGAAAATTTTTAAAAGGTAGTTTTTTGAAAAAAGTTGGTTATAAAAGGTAGTTTCTTGAAATTTTCCCTAAGAAGTTTGCCATATTCAGAAAGACAACCATCAGACAATAAAATACTTCTACACCTTGCGGTATTTGGTACTAGCATTTTTTGCACGCTATGCGTGCGTGTCATATTAACGTTTTTTTTTCTAAATTATTTATTCATCAGTATTACAAAAAATTGATTCAAACTGACATTTATAGTTATTTTTGATTTTTTTAATATGTTTTTTTAAATCAATATTTCCTTGGTTTTTATAGTGATTTATTCATCATTATTCAAATATTGTATTGAGAGAAGGAAATATAAAGTAGAAGAAAGCTTGTGCTCAAATAAAGTAAAAGAATTTGTGTATCAGACTCAATCGTCAAATATTAATAAAGTGGAAGAGTTTGATTCATATAATGGAGATCACTGAATAATAATAATCAATATTTAGGTTTTAAAATATTATCAGTATAATTATTAATATGAAATTCAAGTTTTTATTTTTTCTTCTGATTGTGTCAATCAATTATATTGTCAAATTAATTTTTGATCAGATCTTTTCACACATATGTAAGAAGAGGATATCATTCTCCTTAATTTAATATTTAATTGAAATTTCAAATTCAATTCTATTGTTAACTTGTTCAATATATGGCAAGTAGCTAGGAAGAAGAAAAAATTATTTAATATATATGGCAATTTGAATTCATTAAGGGTATATCAGACTTTTTATAAGGGGACACCATCTTCCTCCCCCTTCACCTAGGCACATTCTCTTTGAACTTATTTTCGGTTCGCTTCCTAAATTATTATCATTACTATTAATTAGTTATAATGTAATTCAGTTCAGTTGTTTTATGCCGAAGAGTTTATGCTCTTATATAATAGAAATAAAACGGACTATCAGTTTCAAGATTTGGAACGTGTACAATTTTGCTTCGAAGCAAGCTTATTATAGATGCGTGATGTTTCTAAAAGTTGGCACAAAAGGTTCCTGATCGTTGAGGAAACTTGAGAAAAAAGGGTTATAGAACCCTAACTTATACTCGGATATCACAGGGTTTGTGTGCTCCACACAATTTAATATCTTTATATTGTTGGAGATAAGTATTAGCCTTGGCTAATATATTATCTTGTTTGTTATTATCTCATGCATAATATCTTTGCATAAGCTACTGATGTTTGTTAGGCTTGTTTTGTTAGTCAACGTTATCTTTTGATAACTTATCTTCTGTAATTCTTATCTTCATCTATGTATAATATCTTTGCATAAGCTACTGATGTTTGTTAGGCTTCTTTTGTTAGTCAACGTTATCTTTTGATAACTTATCTTCTGTAATTCTTATCTTCTGTAGTCTGTAATCTCCTATACTTCCGTAGTTGTAAACTCATCTTATTTAACGTAGGATATCTATAGTCGGGGGTGGATCCAGGATTTCTGGTGAGGAGTAGCGTAATTGCGCGTTACTAAATACGAAAAAAAGTAAACAAACCATAACTACTAAAAATGTTACGAAATCCATATACATCTACTTCAATAAAAGAAAACTATAATTGTTCACGATGATTCTAAAATTTGGGAAGCGACTTACAATCTTATGAAGTTTTACTTTAATAAAAGAATATTATCACTATTCACAATAAGTTCTGAAATTTTGGAACCGATTTAGAATAGTATCAAGTTTTAACAACACTAAATTTATACCCATCAAAAATATTTCGCTAATAATGCACACAATTAAAATTCACTAACAATTCCTTTAAAAAAATAACTAACAATTCAGAAAAATCATAATTCACTAACAATTTACACAACTAAAAATTCAAAAAAATCATATTTTACTAGACCCTCACCCAAATTATAGTTCACTGACATTATATTCACACAAAATATTACTCTTCAAAAAATTCACAGAATTAACAATTTATTGACAAATTACCAACTTTAAATTCATAAATTCATAGAGCCAGAAACTTCCATTGGATACCCAATCATAGAGCCGGAAACATCACAAATTGCCATACAATTATTTAACTTCCCTTTTCTAGCTAAATCATCCACCATTCTCTTCCATTGAAGCTCGGCAACTTCACCACCATTTTCATCATCATTCAATGACGAGATTATCTCATGAGGAAGCAATGCTCCTGCTGCAATCTTCCACCAACGAGAGAGAATAGAAACAAAGAAAGTGAGAGGAGGCAAGGAGGAAAGAGAAAAGGTAACAACAGTTGAATTAGGGCTTGGTCTATGTTACATGCTTTCCCTTTCTTTGCTCTTTCTCTCTTTTTAAAGAAAACTCCATTTCTTTTTAAGAAAACAGGGGTAGCAAATGCTACCCCTTGTGACTTAGTGGCTCCGCCACTGGCTATAGTGCTGTATAAATACTTGCTACATTTTAATGAGAAAATCAAGTCTTCTCAACCTTTCATGGTATTAGAGCAGGAAACCTTCCTACCCACAAGAAAAATTTCCGGCCATGGCCTCTCCCACCATTCCTAATGCCCATGATCCCAAAACTCCCTCTGTTGTCATTACCTACTAGTACATAATTGTCAATTTGCGTCGGACCTGGGACCCCCATTTGCGTCGGACATAGGTCCGACGGCACAGGTCTCGTCGCAGATGATGGATACAGGATCTGCGTCGGATAAGACACGACGCAGTTGAGGAGCTATTTGCGTCGGACGGGGCTCGAGGTGCGACGCAGATGGGAGACGCCAAGCCAAAGCCTCCAACAGTCATTTGCGTCGCACATAATGCCTCATCTGACGCAAATCATGCACTGGCCCACAAATCATGCCACTGGCATTGTTTTTCACAAAAAAAATAGCAATGTGCGTCAGATATAGAGCCTCATCCGACGCAATTGATGTTTTTTTAATAAAAAACAACAATTTGCGTCGGATGTGGCTTATATCCGACGCAAATTGCTATTTTTTATCAAAAAAAAAATTAAATTCATGGTAGCAGAAGCAGAACAGTACCCACACGAACAATAAACATCAAAACAAATACAAAGAAATTGAGAAGGGAAGCGTACATATCTGAGAATAAACAGCAACAAATAAACAAACAACAAAAAGATCTAAATTCAACCCGAAAAACCACGTAAACTAAACAAACCAAACTAACAATATAAACAACATATAAAACTTTAATGCAGAATTTTCTAATCTGGAAGATTATTTGTCTGTTGAAATTTATATCAAACTAAAATCATATTACAAAAATATACGGAAAAAACCAAAACAAATTAAAAAAATACCGGATAAATGAGATTCCATTATGAAGAGAGTAAGGAACAGTATGTTTAGAGAGGAACTAATTCAAATCTCAAAGTAAAAAAAAAATACATGAGATCTTGCACCGTATACCAGAATTCTGAAGAACATAATGAAATTCCAGCATTCGAAATCGACGGAGTCTTCACCATTGGATTAGATGAAAGAGTGGCCAATTCCTTAACAATTCGAAGTGAAACCGCATTCTTTGGCAACTTCCATACTCAACGGTTCATCGCACGAAGCAAGCTTGAAATCGCCGAGAAGTGAGGTGATGTGGTTATGGAGGAGAGAGACTTTGCCGCCGATTGTGACATTGACGCCTTAAGGAGTGAGTCGAACTCGGCCGAGAAGACATATTAACACGAAGATTATGGAAAAAAAGTTAGCAAATAATAGGATAACTGTAAACTATAGCAGATTGTTCAATAAAATACACCTCTGATGGCAGATCATGAGGAGACTTCGAACTCGGCCGAGAAGAGTCGGCGAAGAAGACTAAAGAGAGAAAGAGAATGAGATGGGAAGCGGCTATCAATTTTTTAGGGTTTGGGGGAAATAATTGGGTGGGAGGATTTTATAATATCATTCATGATTTGCGTCATATTGTAAGTGGAGTCCGACGCAGAAAGTGGATTTGGAAAGCTTGGGCTAGCGAAAAATTAATGACTGGGCCATTCATCTGCGTCGTATGGGCCAGAAAGTCCGACGCAAATACTGTTAGAAATTTTTAAAATTTCTGCGGGTGGTCATCTGCGTCGGATATACCAAGGGGTCTGATGCAAATCCACGTCTCCTACTGAATATTCCATCCACGTCGCACGGGCCATGACAGCGACGCACATGAGTCATATGCGTCGGATGGGGTTGGGGTCCGACGCACATGACCCTTATGCTAAATCAAATGTGTTTCTCATCTGCGTCGGATTATGGCCAGGGTCCGACGCAAATCATCTTCCCTTTCATTTGCTTAGGTTATTTGCATCGGACTTTGATTACAATCCGATGCAAATTTACCTTTTGCGTCAGTTCTTCGAGCATCCGACGCAAATAAGCCGACGCAAATCGTGAATTTTGTACTAGTGACCTTCACCAACATGATTAAGCTAAACAACACTAATTACCTATCCTGGAAACTACAACTTGCTGCCACCCTCGTTGGATATGACTTGTTCAAATTTCTTGATGGCTCTCATATGCCTCCTCCCACCACCACCACCGCATCTGAAACTACCCTTAGATAGACAGATAGACTTATGGGAAAATTGACGCAATGTATTATTATGAAAATAAGTTCACAAAGGGTAAGCCTTGTGCCACATCTAACATAAAAATTTTTTGTTAAAGGATCAACTCAACCAAAATTATTAAATAGATGGATGAAATCCTAAGATGAGTTCTATATTCTATCACGCTTCCCCATATGAGAGCCCTTTGGGTTTGAAGTTTGGATGCAGCATATATACTCAACGCTAAGTATTCCACATACTCTGGAAAAAAGGGGTGGATGAGATTCAGATCCATGACCTTCTTGTCACATAGGCTCTGATATTATGTCAGAAGAATAACTCAACCAAAAGGTTAAGCTGATACTTAGAGCTAAATATTCCTCTTTGGCAAGAATGGGTGGATGAGATTCGAACCGGCGACCTTCTTGTCATGCTAGCTCTGATATTATGTTAGAGAAACAACTCAACCAAAAAGTTAAGCTGATGTTTGGAGCCCTAAGATTGGTTTTATATTCTATCAAGAATTATGACGTTTTGACTTTTGCACTTGCCAACACGTGACTAATAAGAAATACGTTTGATTTTTATTTTACCTTTCTTTGCTCCTTTTTCCTCTTTTTTTGGCGTGATTCTTCCCCTCCCTTCTTAGATTCAGCACCACAATTTATTGAGTAAAAATTTGTCATTTTGATTATACCAAGATGAAATATCATATTTTCTTATGTAATGGATGATTTGGAGAATGGTATGGGGAAGAATTTTAATAAAACAAAAACGAATAATGGAATAGGAGCGAGGTAAAAGGAATAAAATAGGAAAAAAAAGTCAACGTCGGAAAATAAAGTCAGACCACTGAATATTACCTTTGGTGTATTTTTGCTAAAAAAACCTATAACATAGTTTTGTGCCTCATTTTTTAGTAGGTAGTTTCTCGCAAAAAAAAAATATTTTGTGAGGTAGTTTCTCGCAAATTTTCCATGTTATATACTTCTACTAGCAAAAAGTTACATAGTCAAAGTTATGATATGAATAGCGTAAATGATAAAATATTGTATAGATAAATGGACAGATCTTAAAGTATACGCCAACTCTTGAAAAATTTGGTGTCAACCTAAAATACAGTAATGTCCTTTTTTGATTGTCTTAAAATTAAACGTTAACATAGTATGACTATATATATATCGTACTTGTTTTTGTAATTTGAAGCACACAATCAAATGAGACATATTAAACTATAAAATGTGTGTTTTAAGACTCGAACTCATGACCTCTCAATTGATATACAAATGCACCAACCAATTACTCTACAATCTCATGTTGGTCCTTGTGGGAAAAAAAATTATTTAAAGACACAATATCTCTTTTTTTTAAATATCTAAATAATAATGTATATATTAATACTCATTAAGCTAATGCTAATAATAGCGTGCCTTGTCTTCCAGTACTCTTATATTACGGCCCTGTTTGGCAAAACTAGCGGTTGCGTAGTCGTTAGTTGCGGTAAGCGTTTAAGCGTTGAGGTAGCTATCAGCGGTCAACTAGTAGCTGTTAGCGATTAACGTTCAAAGTAGCTGTTCAAAATATAAGTGTTTGGCAAAAGTAGCTATCAGAATTGCAAAAAAACAAAAAAGGACATACATTCACTTATAGAATTAAATATAAAAAATTGATTAATTAGTTTAATAAGTAAACTCAATGATTAATTTTCAATGAAACTTACATAGAAGGAGTATACAACTTTTACTACTCAAACAAACGTACAAGTTTAAGATAGTCCTTCATCCTTGCAAAATGGTCATTATTTATAAAACATACTTCCTCCGTTTTTTTAGTTGTTACATATTGACTTTTTACACTATTCATCTTATGTAGTTTGACCGTCTTTGGTTATTTTTTCATAAGAAAAAAGATAGTCAAGTGGGATCTTGTTGGATTCGTCTCAATATATATATACTTTCTAAATATCAACTTTTTATAATTTTTACTTATGTACAATTAGAGATATTAGCTGTGTATCCTGATACTAGGAATGGTTTCAAACCATTTAAGTACTACACCATGTGGAGGGCATCTGCTCAATTTGAAGAAGAAGTTAACAGAGCCTGGAGCATAGATGTTTCTGGTACTAAAATGTTCAAGGTATGCCAGAAACTAAAGAAGGTGAAATTAGCTTTGAAGGAGCTAAATAAGACAGGGTTTTCTGAAATTCATACAGCTGATATTCAAGCCTATCACCAGATGGTGAATGCACAGAAGTTAATGCATGATAATCCTAGTGATTTACAGATTGCTGCAATGGAAAATGAAGTTGTTAAGGAATATCATGTTAAGCATAAAGCTTATATGGAATTCCTTTCACAAAGAGCCAAATTGGCTTGGATCAAAGATGGAGATGAAAATTCTACTTTGCTACATCAGAGTATTAAAGCCAGAAGATTACAAAACCAGGTATATAGCATATATGATGAGGCTGGTATTTGGCATGATACTGCAGGGGGGGTCTCTAAGGCATTCTTATCTTACTATGAGAAACTGCTGGGGAAGAATAATCTACCTAGGAAGGCTGTGTTGTCTCAAGTAGTTCAGGAAGGACCTCTGGTAACTGATGAGCATAGAGCCATTTTGTGTGCACCTTACACAAGGGAGGAGATCAAGAAAGCATTGTTTTCAATTCCTGGTGATAAATCCCCAGGCACAGACGGTTTTGGTACATACTTTTACAGAGATGCGTGGACAATAGTAGGGAATGAGGTGATTGAGGCAGTCCTAGATGCTTTACAAGAAGGGAAAATTCTGAAAGTGTTGAATACAACTGTCATCACTTTAGTGCCTAAAACAAAATGCCCTAAGAATGTGACAGAGTTTAGGCCAATAGCTTGTTGTAATACACTTTATAAGTGTATTACTAAGGTATTATGCAACAGGTTGAGACAAGTGTTGCCAGATTTGATCATGGAAAATCAAGGAGGCTTTGTGCATGGTAGGTTCATTGTTCATAATATCATGGTGATCCAAGATTTGGTGAAGCACTATGGTAGAAAACAAGTGAAACCTAGTTGTTTGATGAAAATTGATCTACAGAAGGCTTATGATACAGTAAACTGGGATTTCCTCAAAGAAATGATGCAAGCTTTGGAATTTCCTACTTCTTTCATTGCTCTGGTGATGGAATGTGTTACTACTCCTATGTTCTCATTGATGATAAATGGTCAGATGGAAGACTTTTTCAAGTCATCTAGAGGATTAAGACAAGGAGATCCTATCTCTCCTCTCCTATTTGTGATTTGCATGGAGTATTTGTCAAGAATATTGACAAAACTTGGTGAATTGCCTCAATTCCAGTTTCATCCAAGATGTAAAGAGATGA